>OMNV01005881.1:1278-22731 GCA_900303265.1 Brotula barbata
CCCTCTACGGGTGCCAGGATTGGATGCGGGACCGGCTTCACTCTCACTACCATCACCACAACCACAACCAGGACCGACAAGTGTGTGCACGACAACATATTTGTGTAGGTGGGTGTGTTTGCCTGAGCTCAGATGACACCCTGACTGGCATCTTTAGCAGGAAATCATAACAATAACACGAGGAGACAGAGATAGTGAAATACTTACTAACAATAGCTCAAAGGAGAAATGCTCCGATCGGGACAGGGAGTGGGTACGCTGGACTATTCTGGGCCTTAACGTCGCTCTAATTAGTTTTGGAATGAAGGTAGGAAGGATTCAGAAGGGATGAGGACGAGAAAATTGATACGTGTGAAGGACAGACAGTAATGTAACACAATGTATGATGTCATAAAGCATATCCTGTCCAGGTGTTGGGCTTCCTGGGAGGAAGTAACAAGTGGAAGACTCACACGATCCCCCAGATTCTACCTCGCTCCATGCAGGCACCCTGAGCGAGCCCATCCTGGTTTCCTATCACTTTTTTTACTTATTTTGTACCCGTGTCCTGGTTTCCATGGTTCCATCGTGGTATTTTTATACACATTTTGAAGTGTTGCATTAGCGAAAAAAAAAAAATGTCCTCAACTGCGCAAAAAAAAGTTTTTACGCTCGCTTGAGGTGGATTTTGGACATGTTGAAAATTTATTGATGTGAAAAATGGGTAACGGGACGCCTTTGGGGTTATCTGCACGTTTATACGCCCTTCACATTTTCTTTTTTTGGAACATTTTCAAAAAATTCCTGAAAATTTGCTCAACAGTGGATGAAAATACTGGAGAGAGAGGGAGAAAGAGAGAGAGAGAGAGCGTCACTAGAGAGGCGGGAAAGAGCGCCCTCTACTGTGTGTGGTCAGTGTCCAAATACCGACAAGATATAAGTCCATCTCCAGTTCTACTTCCTCCTCCGGTGTCTTTAAGACGCACAAACAGACCGAGGAGTGAACCCGGGGGATTGATCATACACTAGTTATCCCGGTACCTCACCTGCACTCAAAATTATGAAGTAGGAATTCCAAAAAGCACATAATAAGAAGTAAAATATTGTGATATATTATGTAAAAAGTCTCCTGAAATGAAAACTTTCAGTACTGTACTGACAAGCGTGAGTACTTTTTCATATATGATGTATGTATATATGTGTATATAACAGCAGTGTGAAGTCTTCGGAGAGGCTGCTGCCCTTCATTGTACTCTCCCCTAGATAACAGTCGCTCTACGCTCAGGTCTGAGTCCCGATTCCTTCCTCCGACCGAGGGCCCTCCACTACATCTATGTGACAGCGCAGAGGAAAAATACAAATTGCGTCAGAGCAGCTCCAGCGTCCACATATCCAGCTCAGAGCTCCGTGATTGAGGCGTCCTTTCAAGGAGAAACACGCCATTGTTTCCATAACAATCCACAATCTGACGCAGGAAGTTGTACACAGGACACAAATACAATGACCAGCGCGGCTGCTGGGCCCCGACAACAGAACCACGGCTCCACGCAGCAGTGGGAAAATGTTCTTGTGTGTTCTCTGGAGCACCCAGGTACACACACACACACACACACACACACACCGTCGGACAAAAGCCTGCACACACGTGCACAATCCTGTCTTGATTTTACATAAATGGTGTTGTTATAATTTGAAGATATTAATCAGAAGCCTTAAAAAAATGGAGAGTTGTACAATGAAACGTCTAAAAGTCTCTTTGTGACGTTGATGTATGTCGGAGATTTGCATTTATCTTATAAAGCTGAAGACCTGCAGCTCTGGGATGAATCCAGACGTCAGTGCTGTCTCTTCCCGCTCTCCTCTGTCCAACCTTCCTCTGCTCTCAGCCTCTCAGCCTTCTGTCTTGTAAAACAGAGACAATTTTCCTGTCTGTGTTTCATTTCTGTTTATAGTTCTCTCTATTATTCATCGCTGACAAGAGAACAATCGTCTTGTAGTATCGGAGCGACGGGCGTGGATTGGATTCATGTTGTTCGAGGAACGTCTGAATTACAGAACGATTGTGAGCGGAACGCCGCTGTCAGAGGAGAATCGGTGCTCTCGGTTTAACACGTCACCGAGGTAAAGTGGCCAAAATGAGGAGCGTGGACCTCTCTCAGGAGATCAGGATCAGGATGCACGTCGGATGCCGTCCTCTGGTGGTATTCCAGGCATGTCCACCTGGGAGGAGACTATGGGGCCGACCAGCAGAGGATTGTGTTGTTTCTGTACTCACGTGGCCGTAGAGTTGTAAAGTTCTAAACCTAAAAACGGAAAACCTTCGATTGTTCAAAGGTTTTCTTCACTTGCACAATTCTTCTTCGTCCTTCCGTGTTGGATACAAACCTCTAGACTGGGCTCCCCTTGTTTTTGGGCCTCAGGTCAGGAAACAATGCCACTTCCGGTCCAAGAAGAACTCAAAGAAGTGGGCCAGGAAAGGGACATAGGGGCTACTGTGCAAAGCATGCTGTCTTTATGAGTCCCCCTTGGATTCGTGTGGGGAAATGAATGGAGGGATAAAATACCACAGTCTCTTCTAGACTTCTGGAAGCAGTTCAGACGTTGAATCAAGGTGCGGTGTAATGAAACCACCTCACATTTCCAACAATATCTCAGGCCACCATTTCATGGGCACAACAACACACAAATGTCTTCCTGTTTGTCATCAAGAACAGCAGACTGGACTGAACTAATCATGAAATAGACATAAAATATGTCCAAATACCGTGTTCAGTTCTGCCGTCAACAATCCAAAAGTCGCTCTATTAGCTATTACAATGGAAAAGCCATGTGTCGTTTGCACCGTGTTACTAATCGGTGTTAGTCTGTGTGTCCCCAGAGTCAGGCCGCTAACCCTTACGATGAGCTGCATGAACTCACTGAGGCTGTTCCCACCCTGACCCTGGCCAAGGTGTGTGTCAAGAAGAAGAAGAAAGGATGAAGGGACCATCAGAGACCAGCGGCACTTTGGAGGATTTGACTTTTGGGCTTTCGAGTCAAATCGAGCATCACTTGAGTAAACAAATGGACTCTCTCATCGCCGTTCCGTCATCAGACTAACAGCTCTTGGACCGACCACACACTCTCTGTTCTCTGTTTACTGTCAACACACAGATAAGATGCCTTTCAGACTCTGGGTTCATCCTCCAATGATAAAATCTCCCAGCAGCACTTCTCCTGGACACTTTGTTGGATGATTTTCAGTTCAATCCCTCTGAAATTCAATGCAGCGGCTACTCTTAAAGCTCTCTAAACACACAGAGTGGGAAAGTGTTTATCTGTTTGCACTTAAAGCGTGTGTGTGAAGACAAAGCACACATCCCTTTGTTGCCTCGAGGAGCTGTTTCCCTCAGAGAAAACCTTTTCGCACTCCTCTCCTGTCTGAAGTAGCACTGGAAGCTGTTCGTCAAATCATTTCGGTGATACTCTTTGTTTCCTTAAGATAAATTAAAGAATGTTCGACGGAGCTCAGATGGTTTGAGTCTGTTCCAAACCACGACAGGGCTAATTGTTTTAAATTACACAGCGTTGTCCTCCATTTAGACATTTAGACATTTAGAAATGATGCAAAACGTGATTGTAAAATTTTTTCAAGACCTGCAAAGAAGAAAGAGTACAAGCAGAAAAGAAGCAAGCAAAAAAATAGCATGATGTTACAACACTGCCAAGGTGCGAAAAACAAAAATATATGTAAACATAATGTGTACTACACAGACAGTATAAAAGGTTCATTTAAAAAAAAAAAAAAATCTGACAAAATGTGTGGAAATAGCTTCTTATTTGGATTGCTAGTGCGAGTGCTTGCTAGTGTTAGCATTAGCTAGTTAGCTCATTTGAAGTGTTGAGTATGGAGGACTGTTTTCCTTTGCACGGTCTCTGTTTTTCGATGGACAATGATTATTTTATTTATTAATATGAAAATACTGCAAGTAGAAATTTATTAGCGATGGAATTTCAGTGTAATAAATTATTCAATTACTTTACTTGAACTTTAGCAGCTCAAGCTGCTAAAGTACAACTACTGTTTGAGTTATATGTCATTAAACTGACATCATGAATAAATTGATGAGTTTGCTGTGATGAAATAAACAAATTAACCCTTTCATCCCCCAGAAATTGTAAATAATCTAAACAGTCAAGTGTCAGCGTGTAGTAAACCAAATCCAATAAAGAAAAACCTGCTTCTCAATCTGGAAATAACACAATTAGAAGATCTCAAAATAAATCTTAGATTCCTTTGTGGTCACTTGGATCCTCGTGAAGCTGCTGCTACTTGTCCATTTTGTTCACATTAAACGGGAACATCAAGAGCCGAGACCTGACCTTGACACCGCAGAGCCGCACTTATTGCACAGAAAGAAAAAAAGAATAAGCAAGGCGACTGCATAGGAATGCCGCTGGAATTCCCCGGAATCTCCCCCCTTCCCTCCACTTTCCCCATGAATCACTGCTCGCTATTCCATAAGGACTTTTAACATGCAGCACAATGGACAAGGGGAGCTATTCTGTGACCATAATGCAAGGAAACGTTACCTCAGTGTAAAAAAAGTCGGGACTATAGAGGTCCCTGGTCCTGGAAACAATCAGTGAGGAAGCTGAGGCAGGTGCCCACCTCCTGTGAAAATATCGGAGTGCAGAGGGAAGGGCTGGGCGTGTCGTTGACAGCAGCAGGGTGGACTGCTAGCCGAGGAGAAACCATAAAATCCAATCTCTGCTCCACGCCGCAAATCACCGTAATCGCTGAACTGTTTCTGAACCACGGAACTTGGAATTCATAAATCTGATCAGACGTTTGTCAGGTCCTTGGTAT
Source organism: Brotula barbata (assembly GCA_900303265.1). Classification (NCBI taxonomy): domain Eukaryota; kingdom Metazoa; phylum Chordata; class Actinopteri; order Ophidiiformes; family Ophidiidae; genus Brotula; species Brotula barbata. The sequence goes on from OMNV01005881.1 coordinate 6,107, forward strand.
CGAGTCCAGTACAGTCACGCATGTATATACTGTATGTCTATACGTAGATATGTAGATGTTCTCATAGCCATGTTTAGTCTGTGTGTAGGGTGACACACTAAGGTTGTGGGTTCCAGACCTGTGACCGTGGTCCTTTCTGTGTGGAGTTGGGCAGTGCAGTGTTTGCATGTTCTTCCTGTGTCTGCATGGGTTTCCTCTGGGTTCCCCCCCCCCTCCCACAGAGGCTGGTTACTACTGCCATTGCCCTTGACCAAGGCACTAGGTGGAAGATCTGGAGCAGTCCCCCACTAAAGTGTGTGTGTTTGCATGTCATAGATAGGATGGGTTGAACGCAGAGAATTCGTTTCCCTATGAGGATCAATAAACTACATTTCTTTCTTTCTTTCTTTCTTTCTTTCTTTCTTTCTTTCTTTCTTTCGTTCTTTCTTTCTTTCGCACCGGAGAGGTTAAATACTGCATCGTCGATTCTTCAGTTTTACAGGGTATTTACGAACGTTAATGGTTACGAGAATTAAATTATAAGAAGTAAAATATTATAATATATAAATAGCAATTTTTAATTGATTTTTATTCAGTGAGCTCACATCTGTTTGAGTTCAGTTTCCATTCTGGATGCATCGACAAAAATGGATAAATCTGAGAGATTTGAGGTCATTCTGACAACGTTTAAACTCATCATCTGACAGGACCTCTACTTATATTGATCATAATACGATTTCATATTTGATTCATGAATCAATGCTTCCATGTAAGCGTTCGGTCGCTCTCTCCCTCCTTGAGCGTTTTAAAGTTTACACCTGCTCTTCCCAGGTGCCGAGGAGCCACGAGGCTGCAGAGACTGACTTGCCTCATTTCATTTGCATTTTAACTTTTCTGATGTGTGTGTGGTCTGACAGACGGATGAACTTTCATAAGTACTGCAAATACAAACCGTGGCCGCCAGCAAGTGTGGGCCTGCGATCTGCTGTAACTTCCAGCTGAATCCATCGGGAGCAGCTGTTCGGTTTACGATTGTGTAAGTGTATAATAATTGATGATAGTGTTGAACTTATTTAGATAATTATGGCTACAAGCAGTGCCTTTAGTTTTTATTACCTCAAAAAGGTGAACACCAAGCGATTGAAGGGTTGCCGGTTCGATTTCCTGCTCCTCTGTGTCAAAGGTCCCTGAGCAAGACCTTAACCCCAAATTGCTCCAGACGAGCAAGTGGGCCTTGTATGGTTAGCTTGGCTGTCGGTGTGTGAATGTGTGAATGTGTGCGTGAATGGCTGAATGTGAGGCAAACTTTAAGCGAACAGATGTGTGATCAGGATGAACATGTTGAAACAGTTTAAGGTATGTTCATATCCGTCCTACTTTTCCACCAGGTTTGGTGCTACATCATAGTGACGGGTTTTCTGCACTTAATCCTCAATTAAATTTTACAAAACTTTTCTTCTGTGCTAATAATAATGCATCATTTACAGCTTCTATGGTATTTTAAAGCTAAGGGCTTATTCACGCAACAGGCTTTGGGGCTGAATTTCTACTCGCGGACAAGATCTGTGTAATAAACGTCAAAAGTCCCTGATGAGGGGAACACTGGGCGGGGCTAATGTGCACGAATCTAGACCACGTTACTATGCTAACATTAGCATGGTGACGTGGTGGCAAGCATTATTATCCTTCAGACACGTGTTTATTGCTGAGCATCTAACACAGCAGCTCAGACATCTGTAGAGACATTTGAACAGCTGCTGCATCTTATTTGAAATGCAATTAGAGTAGCAATAACAATGGAAACAAAATAATCTGGAAACAGCCCTGCGGGACAGGTACAAACTATCAAACGATAACAGAATCAGTAAATACACAATATGTAGTATCACTAAGATGCAGTGGTGGGCCGTCAGGGCCAGCAAGGCCTTCTCTGCTGGCTTAAACACTATCAGAAGCACTTTGTTCCATGAAAGTGTATTAACTTATTCCAAACAGTCTATTCTTTTCATTTCGTAGTGTTTCTCTTGGCTGCACTGCTTCCAGTACGTGTATGTGGATGTTAGATTTTTTGTCCAATCAGATTTCAGCCTCTATGTGTTGTCATGTCAGTCTAATCTGCTCAGGGCCTTCAGAATCAGTAGTGCTGGCCCATGGAACTTCAACTATATTAGCAATGGGACTGTTTCTCTAACCAATCAGATTTCAAATTCGCCTCTCAGGATCAGCTAGCTGGCCCACAATGACGTCAGCACGTTTCCATCCTCTGATTGGTTGGTCAGAGCAAGACTCTTACAGCCGAGTTCGACGAGCAAAACACGTCTGTAGCGATCTGCACACATTAATACATTTGAGTTAGAATTTTTTTACGCCCACAGTTTCTGACGGAGGAGGAGAAATTGACTTAGTCTCGGACATACTCAAAAATCCATTTGACCCAACTCACCACCAGGTGGTGATCAGTTGACAGCTCTGCCCCTCTCTTCACCCAACAATTTTATTGTCATTGCACATAGTACAAGAACAACGAAATGCAGTTCTGCATCAAACCAGAGAGCTAAATTGGTAAGTGAAGAGTAACACAATATATACATGTCTGTTCTATCTGTCTGACTGTCTGCCTGTCCGTCAATCATCTATCTATCTATCTATCTATCTATCTATCTATCTATCTATCTATCTATCTATCTATCTATATGGCTGTTTGTCAGTGTGTGCGTTTTTTTTCTTTATGCCAATGTTCTGTATTTCTTATTTCATGATCATTTTTAGATTATGTTATCAGTTGTTTCCTATGAAGCAGAATAGTTAGAAAACCAATAAAAAACATCTAGTCTACAATATTTTCCAAATCTTTCTCATAATCATAAAACTTAAAAATTGTAATAAAACGTTTTTGAGTTTAGTTGTTTCTAAAATTCAAGGTTGCTAAACTAGTTTTTTTTCCTCTCTCTCCCAGCCACCATGGTTTATTGATGTCTCTTTTCGATGTTATGTTTAGTTACTTTAGTATTTTAGTTGTCAGAACATAAAACTTAAGCGTGATCTCCGTCTTTGAACCAGTTCGTGATAAATGGGGGCATGTCCAGGAATAGTCTGAGATTATCTAGAGTTGTATTTCAAACAATCAACTACTGCCATCATCTAGATGCGAGATTAAAGCCGCATTAATGAGTTCATCTGACTCTGGAAAACTTGGTGACTGGGAAAGAAATATGAAGAGAAGGAACACATAGAGAGTGGATATACATTTCATATGAAAAATGAAGAATAAGGAGCAAGATAATAGTGTCCTCTTACAGCCGTTCATAAAGTTTTGTTTTATTTTTTCTATCACTTATATACACGGCATTTCATTCATAAAAACTTCCACTGTTGACTAAAGTAATGTACAAACTGTAATTGTTAACTTTTCTGGTCCCCGTTTTCCCCACCTGTATTCCGACAGTGGGCACTACAGGTGTGTGTAACCAATGAGGACGAAGCCTTCCGGAAAAGAAGGAAGCCTGCCATTATTATGGTTTTAAAGTGTTCATATAAACATACAAATGCACAAATCTCATTTCTGGCTATGGTTAGGTGTAGGTACGGCTTGGGATTTTTCGCCTGAATTCATGTTTGACCATATTTATGCCATAAAGCAAAACAGAAGTCACACGTTTACGCCTCATTTGACGCAATCCACCAATCAAATCTTTGTTAGGGTTCAACTCCGGTTGAAACATCGCAGAGCAGCTCCGCTCAGACCGGCTGTGGGATTTAAAACGCATGACATCTTTGCTGAAACGTTCCCTGACTTGGTTTAAGTTACCTCAGTCAGAGAAGATCAAAGAAGTGGATTTGTGATGATTGAACCTGTTGTGCTGCTCTTCGCTATTCTGTCCCGGTGTTTAGGTACGTCTTCGTAACTCTCTTGCGACGTTTCACCTGGGCACAGAGTGTTGTTAACTTCCTGTATTCTTCAACACAAATCGCATGCTTACACAGCTAAAAACACAGTGAGGCTTGACGACACGGACGTTGATAAGAATGTTGCATTCTTGATGTTATCTCATACAAAGGTGATTGATATCGCGATTTTGTTTTTTGTTTTTTAAATTAAATGTGGGAATTTCTCCTTGCGAGGCGTCCTATGTGTGTTTGCGACGCCATAAAATATTAATTTGTAATTACAGGAAGCCCTCTGTATTCAAGGGTTTACCATTCAGGGTTTTGATTATTCAGGGTTCAGTGATGAATAATTTAATAGGATTATTGTATGGGAGATATGTGGCGCATTGTGAAAAATAAGTCATAGAAAGTTGTTGTAGAGTGTTAATATCCTAGAAAATACACTGTAGAGTATAAATGTAAAGATACATGTACGTGTATATGTATGTGTTGCTCTCAGTGGTCACTTCATCTTGTGTTTTTTTGTGCATCTTTGCTGGTTTTACGGTAGGCTCAAACTAATTTCCCTTATCATGTGTTCAAAGTGTAGTTCTTGTAATGGATGGATGGATAGATAGATAGATACTATTTTAAAAAAGGGAATTTCTGTAGATTCCCACATGATAAGGGAGAAGACAAAGTCCTCACATGTTACTATAAAAAAACTGCTGAAGCATCTACAGCTATAGAGGGGAACTATTGGCGGATTTAGCGTATCACTGCCCTTGCACTAGTAGTAGTACTAGCAGTGGTAATGGTTGAAGAGCTAGTGGCAAACCTATAAATGAAAAATTAACAAATTAATAGTTTGCATATCAAATATGCAAACTATCAACATTCAAAATCTGTCAACATTGAACAGAAAGCCAACTTAATGAGGTTGTTTGTTTAATGTGCTGTTGTTTGCATGCTAGATTATTACTGCTACTCTGGCTGCTTGAGAATTTTCTTGATAGGCATTTGGTCATGGTCGTTGCAAATTATGTTCCCAAACCTGTTATTCGGGCTCTGATGGAGCTTTGTAATTGTGAAATATAAAAATTTCCATGACGTCACTTTGCTGTGTGACTGTGAGGCACACGCAAGTTCTTTTGTCAGGTATAATATGGTAGATTGAAGGTCTAGATTTCACTCTCACTTTTAAAGTGTAACAGACCGCAGAGTCTGTTGTGGAGACATTAAAACATTAAATGCCACTTGTCTCGCCTGAATGTATTTGATGATCTGTTCCTTAAATTGCCCTTGTTAGTAGATTTTGTTCACACCTGCCCAAGCAAACAACAGACTCTATATATGTAGTGTATATAGTTGTCAGTTAAAAACTGTTGTACTCTGATTCACAACCAGGAAAGCATGATAAGTCATGGCAGTGTGGCATGACTGGATTTCTAAAAAGGGTGTGTTCTAACTCCAATATCAGCAGGAGTGTGCAAACAAAATGAATCATGAACTTAACACATTGTCACCTCGCAACAAGTAGGTCATTGGTTCACATCCAGTCTGTGTGGGTTTCCCTCAGATACTCTAAGGACCTGCGGTTTGGGAGAATTGTAGGTGTAGGATAGATGCAGTAGAGAAGGGAACACCAGTCTGAGGCATAAATGCACCAATAAGCTACTTCTCAACTGTCAATAAGCCACAAGCCATGATCTACAACTACCTTATTAAGCCTCCAAATCTCAAAATTTATTTGCTATTAAAATGTTCTTGTTTGTATTTGATAGCATTTGTCAAAGGAGAAGTGACATTATTGTATATTTTCATGATGTTATTTGTATTTGTATTATTATTATTATTATTATTATGGTATCCTACATTCTATTTTTGTTTGTTTCAGTCTTTGGAGAAGTCTCTGTGATTGGTTCGCCCACGCAGATATCAGCTCTTGCAGGTGATGATATCATCTTGCCGTGCCATCTGGAAGTGTCTGTTGATGTAGAGTTTCCAACAGTGGAGTGGTCTAAAGAGGGCCTGTCTGGTGTGGCCTTCCTGTACCGAGATGGCTGTGAGACCCATGAGATGAAGAATCCGTGCTTTCAGTACAGGACGAGCCTCGTTGTGACTGAGCTCAAAAACAGAGATGTTTCGCTGAGAATCTCCAACGTGCGGCTCTCTGATGCTGGGAAGTACACGTGCAGGGTGATCTTCAAGAACAAGAAGCAAAATATTGAAATGCTGGAACTCGCTGTAGGTACGTTCAGTCTGGTTTATTAAATATAGTACAGTATTCACATTTGTTTCTTAAGTGGACAAATGCACAACACTTAGACACTCACATTCTCTACTTCTCTGCCAACAAAATGGGTGCGGCATTCATGTTCATTCATGTTTGAGTAACTTATCCTTAGGTCTGTGTGATCTGTCATGGATGTCTGTGACCTTAACAAGAAAATGTTATCTATGTTCACTGATTACAAATGTGAATATCTGGATGAGTTACTGTCCACTAATATTTTGCACACCTTGTCTTATTTGTGTATTGATAGGTCTTATTTCTGAGCCAAAAGCCTCCATAGTTGCAGTAGACGATGGATTGGCTGTGGAGTGTGAGGTGCACTGCTGCATGGTGGATTGTGAGCTGAAGTTTCTGGACCGTCAAGGAAACAACATCCTTTCCAAAAGTCTAAAGAGAAAGCCCGATTCCAGCAGCTGCAACATTCTGAGAGACAGAGTTACTGTACCTAATCATAACAGGTTCACGTTTACTCGATTCTCAATTTTACAAAATGTAAACTTGATGGCCTTAACAAGTTAACAAGCCAAAATTTCTCTTGTCATCTTTAAGTTTGAACCCAGGACCCTCTGGGTGTTAATCAGCAGTGCTAAACATTGTGACAGAATGACAAAAAGTTGTTAACTGTGAAAACATGACTCAGCTTAAAATCTACAGCTCCCTCTATACGTACATAAACCCAATGGTTATGTATTACTTTGAACCGGGTTCAACTTGAAGCCTTTCTATGCAGAGGTAGCACGTTCTCCCCAAAGCCCACTAATTATATATCAGTAAAAAATGCATGCATACTTAAAAATACAGTATAATGCTAAACAGAACAGTATGTAGTACAGTATGTACAAATGAGTCCTGGAGTGTTTCCATCTGTAGTTATCTGATGTCTCTTCACAGTGTGGTCTGTAAAGTTCATCTGTCGGACAGCAACCAGACCAGAGAGGTAGAGATCAAAATACCAGGTACGGAGGAGACATATCCCAGCATGCACCCTCAATGTCAGTCCACGTAGTTTCACATAGTTCCAGGGGCATATTCAATATACTATAAGGGAAATATTCAATATATAACTTCAAGTTTTGTGAGCCAAAATAGAAAGCTGTAAGTCAGTTCTTAGTTGTCCTAGATGATCTCCTCTCATCACTCTTCTGCCAACTGTGTTGGAGCTGATCTCCTTCATAATATCTTTTTACGTTTCAGCTTGCATAATGACTTCCTGCACAACAGCACTCACTGTCGCTGTCGTTCTGCCAATTATACTCCTCACCACCATTTGTGCTTTGTGGTGTGGCATATATGGTAAGTGAAACTTTAGAATTGGCGCATGTAAGCGGAGCATCATACAACCATCCTGCTCTTCTCTCCAAAATCGCTCCAGCTAATATTATGTTTTCCCACTTTTGGGAGATCTGAATTTGTATCTTAACCTTTTGACATTAACCCATTAAGCACAAGGCAGTCAATCATGTAACAACTACACAGCTATATACAGTATATGCTGTATATATAAAAAATGTTATATAGAAAAAATATGGCATGTTTTACAATTTTTTTATGGGAAATTAATGAATATTATATACTTTAAAATGCATTTTCTGTATTTATCTTGGCACAATAATGTTAATTCCACTACAAAAGAGACTTGATTTTCACTGTGAGGGAAAAAAGTAGATATTGGTATTGATCATCGTATGTGGGGGGCTCAGGCTATCCCCTCAAATCATACCCTCCTTTGTGCAGGTGCCCTGACTGACAAATTATCACCTCCTATGGGCCAAATGGGTCTGTTGAATGCACAACTAAGCAGGAGATACTGCAACCCGAACGCAAATCTTGGTTGCTCTAATATGCTGAGACTTACTCTTTTGATAAATAGTTAGCAATATAATATATAATAATAGCAATTTTACAGAATTTGATGATTTTCTTGAAATTCATATGTCACTAACTTATAATTAGCATTTAGTTATGAATCCTTTTAGATCCCATGTACTATTTCTTAAACATGCAGAGATAGAAATAATGTACAATACAATCAAAGCTAAACTTGCCTTGTGGTTTCCAAAATAGTATAGGTAATATTTTCCCAACAACACATATCTTTGCAACATACCCTCAGCATCTTCACGTAATTGAGCTAAATCATTGCAAACTGATGAGAGAAGGACTCTGGAAGTTGCTTTAGGATAGTGATCCTTGAAAAATACAGATGTTTCAAGGTAAAATGTACATACTTTGTTTTTTTGTCGTCTTGACACAGGGAGGGGATCCAGTTCACCACTGACCAGGCTGTCATCAAATCAACGTACAAAGAGCTCTGTCATAGACCAACACGAGTCGTTGCTGCACAGTGGAAACAGTCCTAATGAAATTGAAAGAGCCAACAAGAAACAGTGCTGCTATATAGCTGAACTTGAATCAGAGCTTCATAAAAAAGAAGCAATCATTCAAAATCTAAAAGAAAAACTGCAAAGGTTCCAGACTTCTATCTGTCAACACAACCAGCCATTGATTGAATGTAGCAACGCAGCCTCTCATTATTCCAAATTCTCAAATCCTGTCCCCTGCAGCCCAACCACCGATCATGATTCGAAGGTTGCTAATTCAGACCCTGATCCAAAACCAAAGAACTCAATCCATAAACCAAAAACCAATCACAGTTCAAATCCCTCAACTGCAGCTTCCACAAATGATCACAACCTAATCCAGTGTCCAAATCCAACATGTGGCGGTGCCATCCCACGCACCACTTGCAAGAACAGCTGTCCAGGCTTTTTTGGTGATGGTGTGTCGTTGTCAGGTTTCTCATCTTCAGGTAAAAGGAACCTCAATACTGCCCGTTTAAGAAGTATGTCTGATTCTGGAGTTCTGCCTCATCATCATGTCACAATGTCACGGAGATCTTCCTTAGTGTATAAACACGGTTACGGTGCTCTGGCAGACTTAGCTGAAGAGCCGTTAGTTTTCAAATGAGTGAAGGCCATCGCTAAGGCTCACTTTTTTCTATTCTTGTAACAGAAAAATACTAACTATATACAGTTTTTAAATATTTTATCATTTTATTGGAAGTGTTATGGTTTAACACTTCCATTAATTTTAATTAATTTTCACTTGTATTTTATGTCCCTACACACACTAAACTTATTTTTCTGTAGTCTACTCGGAATGAAGACCTAAAAAGCTACATTGTAAAAGTAATCCTTTTCTAGACATTAGGACAAATTTGGACATTTCTGGCAAACCCGTAACACAACAAGGCTAGTAATTTTGGGCAAATGTGAAGCACTCTATCAAAGCCATGTTTATACTGTACATATTTTTTGGGGGCAGACATAAAGGTTTTGTCCCCACAGGTATGTGTTTTGTTGTCTCTAAAAATTATATGTGGGACTTATTTATGCTACTTTGTTTGCTGCTGTTAACTAAATGTGTATATTATGTATGTATATATTTGTCAATTTAATTGTTGCTTCTATTGTATTTTGTATATTCGTAAATCGGTACTATTCTCACTGATGTCTACTGTGTTCTCTGTACTTAAATAAAATATTTGTTTTTGTTTTCATTTGAATTACCTGCGTGTCTGAATAGTGCCTTATTATTATTAGATTATCTTGGCTTGCCTTGCTGACTTTATTTTGAAAATCAGGTCTAGGGCCTGCCCTGGTGAATACATGATGATACATATTTTTATGTCTCTGTTTCTGTGCAGGTTTTAGTTTTACTGAATTCCGCACAGTTAATTACTTCTGATAGATTCAAAAAATCCAAAATGCTTTTTTTATAGAATTGGATCTAGCTTGAATTGTCATATTTGTGAGGTAGATGATGTCACATAACACTTTTATGCTAATCTGAAATGAGTCCATGATTCTACCGTGAGTATACAAGTCTCCAGACCCAGCACTCTCAGAAATGTCAAATCAAAAATACGAACAAGGGCTGTAAATGTATCTTATTATTTGGATTTTTCATGTTTTCTTTAGCCTTAAAGGAGCTTCTGTATATTTTATGTAAACCATTCCCTATGCAGTTGAAATATTTTTCATGTGGGGAAAAAAATTCCTTTGGTTTTCTTTACTCACATGTCATAGTAGTAATTTATAAATCTTTGAATCAGGTTTTTTAAAGTATTAAATTTTGCATATAAACGTCCACTGTAGGTTACTAATGATCCCAAATTGTTTCAAAGAGCCTACACACAAAATACAGGAATATATTAAAACATGACTTACAATCAAAGAAAAACTAACGGAGCACCAACAAAAGAATTGAAGAGGTTTTTATTGTAGAACAAACCAGTGCGTGTATTTTAGGGTAGGACCCATCAAAGCTGTTTCCCTTGAGGTGAGGACAGGAAGTGCTGAGTGCAGCTGTGAGACAGGATGCAGTTCACACCAGTCTGCCTACTTCTCTGTGAGTTTTTATTTTATATACATAATCTGAATTTATTTAATGTAACAGACTTTCAATGACAGAAATCTTCCATTCCAAGTCTTCCATTGCTTTATTTCTATCAGTTTGTCAGTTTCTTTTTATTCATCTTCTATTCTGGCCTCTATATCTTCCTGTCATTATTTCGTTGTCCACTACGCTCCTTTTCTCTCGCCTTATCAAGTTTTTTTGCTCTTTTAAATTCAATTTCCTTTGTCTTTTATTGTCACTCCACCATTCCGTCCTTCCTTTTGTTACTGTTTATTCGTGTTATACCTTTTTATTGTATTGTCGTATTTTTATCATATTTAATTTCTCTGTTGTTTCCTTTCCTCTTTTTTCTTTCTTTCCCTTTCTCGTATGTTTACTTCTGTCTTTCCTTCCATCCTGTCTCACTCCTCCATCATTCTTACCATCCTTCCCCTATCCACCTTACTTTCTGCCATACCTCGTCCTGTCCTTAATTTATTTCCTTACTTCCCCGACCATTGTTCTGTCTTTTATTCCGTCCTTCCTTCCTTAACATTTTTCTCCCCCCTGTCCCTCCTTCTATCTTTCCTTCCTCCCTTTGTTCCCTCTGTCCTTGCCCCTGTCCATCCATTTGTCCCCTTATCAAACCTCCCTCCCTCCCCCCTCAGCCTGCCTGCAGCTCAGCCCTGACAGGTCTCAGTTCTTCTGGTATGAAACACTTTCTCTTAGCTGTGATGACCAACTCAACTCGTCCACATCTGATTGGAGAGTGAAAAGGAAGACATCAGACGGTGGGGTCAGACAGTGCACATCTGGCTGGGGCTCCACCTCCTCCAGTTCGGACTGTACCATCGGAACCACTTACTCCTCAGACAGTGGGATTTATTGGTGTGAGTCCAGAGATGGCAGGCACAGCAATGCCGTCAACATCACCATTACCGGTACAGCACTGCACAAACACAGAATATTATTTATTACACTTAAAAGCCCACTCGACTTTAATTTTCTGAAAGTACAGAAGGAGTCAATTGTTGTAGCTTCAAATGACTAACTGAACCCAATAGGACCCAAATGGTCACCTTGAGCTTTTGCACATTATTTTTTAAGATCATTCACATCCTCACTTTGGATTCACAATGTCACATTGGTGTTCTCTAATGAAGGACCACAGTCCGCACACTGCACTCTCAGGAAAGCTCAAACGACTCAATGACTCAGCCTGAATATAAATGAGAAGTGTCAAACTGAGAGTCAATTGCGATGAAACTAACGCTCTTAAGTTTTCTCCGTTGGTTTAAGGTCTGTCTGCCTGAATTTTGACAGGCTTCAGATTTCAAACTTCCTGTTTTCTCTCTGGTTGGACTCAGTTACCACTCAGATTACACTTGGGATAGAATTCAAAACACAACAGTATGCCTCAAGTCCAGACGCTCTGTCAAGTTTGGATTGACAACTCTCAGCAATGTACTACCTTGGAATTTAAGACGTTAACACCAAGAGCAACAAAGACTGTTTTCTTGTGGTATGCCGATGCCATCTGCCTCTGAACATGTTTTTTTTTAACTGTGGAAACAAAATGTCTGTATCTGCAGCTTTTGTTACCTTTTCCTTGCGTTTTCTGTCATTGTCTTCTTATTTTCTGTTTGTTTACCCAAAAACACCTACTGGGTTGGAGCAGCCTTTGTAACATCATATTTCCCTGAATATCATGTCTGACAAGATTTGTAAAAAGAAAAGCACTTACACTTTGAATAATGAATAGGTCAAAAATGATTTTCTTTTAGATGGTTCCGTGATCTTGGAGTGTCCCGCCCTGCCCGTGATGGAGGGAGACTCTGTGCTACTGCGATGTCGGCATGACATAAACTCCTTCCCCCGTACCTTTGATTTCTATAAAGATGGCCTCCTTATTGGGCATGGCTCTTCATCAGAAATGACCATCCACAGTGTTTCAAAATCTGATGAAGGATTCTACAAATGTATTGCCTCTGGAGCCGGAGAGTCTGCAGAGAGCTGGTTGAATGTCCAAGGTGAGCAATGGAACATGAGTGGAATGCATACAAGCCAGCTGTTTGGTTATGTAATGTAACCAAAAAGGAACAAATCCTTTTTTGTTTTCTTTATTTTACAGCTTCGCATTCTTTGGCTTCAGCTGGACCTTCTTTGGTATCTAGAATAATGTGCCACCTAGTTTTTGGGACACCATACCTGCTGTCCACAATCATACTGGGACTAATTTACAGAGACAGGAAGAGAGGTAGGAAACCAAAACGTAAAATTTATAAAACAAGACAGTATTATCAGCAGACCAGAGAATGTGCAGTGGTAAACTATCCAAGTTCTTCCCTTCTGTCAGGGCCAAATCTTTTCACATTTTAATGTTGTGTAACATTAGATGTGCCATAGAACTAGTGATACCCTGAAGTGGACCCATGATAAATAGTTATGTAGCTTCTGGAAAAACTACATCACTTTCAAAATATGTGAGCTACCAGCATTACTTCGCTACTTGTAGCTAGCTAATCCCTTATATATCCAGATTAGAACAAGAGCAACGACTCTTCGTCTGCTTCATATCGATCACGATGCAAAATGTGACTGTGCGCAGCTCAGGCATTTCTTGATGATGATGATGACGATGAAGATGATGATGATGATCATGATGATGTTTCCTTATTGGTACTCCTCTTCATGCAAAAAACAAAAGAGATGTCATCAGGAGTGAAGACACTGGAAAGTGATATGCAGATTGCCCTCTGCTGTTCAAACACTACTTATTGGGGAATGCAGCTTCAAGCCTCCAATAACTTTTTTAACACTGTCAGTGAAGATAGGGCCACCAATAGATAGCCCTACTTTAAGATTTTAACATAGGAGACAAATGTTTTGCTTGCCATCCAGAAGTACAAGCTGGACTTGAACTTCAGCCCTTAACAAAATTGTTTGATAAATTCTGGAAGCACTTGGCCACAATGAACAACTTTATTCTTATGGATCCTGCAGATCCTCTCTGACACTCAGTCATGACACCGACTGACAACGTACAGAGTGCCACACAGTCATACAGATGCACGCACAGTCTACTCAGTGTCTAATTAGAAGTAACTTTCTTGGTTTCCATGTTATATAATAATGGAAGAAAAAAATGATTGGTGATGATTGATTGCTTGATTTCCCCCCTCCTCCTTTTGCTGGAAATGGGCTGAAAATTACAATGATGATATTGTTCACGACGACTCCTTTGCTCAATCTAAAGCAAGTGCTATGTGGGTCATCAAAGTAGGTGACAGTTATTTCTTAGAAGAGGAAATAGAGGATATTGTGCCAACCCACAAGAGTCCACAACAAGAGTGCTGCCTGAAAATGTGTTCTTTTCTTCTCTTTTTTTTAATAACAAAAGTACAATATGACCTCTTTATATTAATTAAAAATTTCACCGCAATAGAAAAATGTAATCAGAATTGACACCTTGTTTTATAGAAAATGAAATATATTTCTCAACAGATTTACAGACTGAACTGCGGATTAAATTACTTTTATTTCTGCCAAGCAACTAGAAACTTGCGGTCAAATTACTAAGTAAACTAAGGAAACAGATGATACTGTGCCAACCCACAACAGTCCAAAACAAGACTGCTGCCTGAAAATATGTTATTTTTTTTCTACCTAAGTACAATGTGACCTCTTTATATTAATTTAAAGCTTTACATAGTGTTAAAAACCTTCATATGATCATGTTTACATTTCATTTTCATTTCTTAGCATGCACACTAAATCTGTCAATTCTTGGCCGTACATCATTTTCTCGCTCCAGCCCAGCCCTGTTGCATGTTCCTCAGGCATGCCACTGTGGAAAATCAACTCTCACTTAGGGAGGAGTTGCAAAATATAAAATACACAAAAGCCCTTGCAACCAATGGATGGACGGGATGGGCACTATTTGCTATCTTACAGGTAAAAGTGGAAAGAGGAAAAACAAAAACAATAAAATAATGCATTAAAATGATTTGCTGGAGTCAGTGTCATGGACCACCTGCAATACCCCCACAGACCACCAAGAGTCTGCACAACACTGGTTGAAAACCTCTGTCCCAAATTACCCCTAGAACTTTCTGAAGAGATGCCTGAAGGTTCTCTGTGGCCCAAATATTGAAGGAAGAGAACAATGAAAGAGCTTCAAAATGGTGCTCTAGAACTTAATTAACTATCCCTACCTAGCTGATCTCTTCACCAATTGTTTTTTTCTCTTTCTCTGTCTGTCTCTGTATGTCACAGCTCAGAGAGATGTGGAAACTAGAGGCAGCAATGGGGTCATCATGGAGAACATTGTGTAAACCTTCAGAGTCGTTCAAGTGGATGCTGGCAAAACTGGAAATTTGGAACCAATTGGGGGATCTGGAGTCCCCATCAACACTCAGACTATAGGACTGCATCGACAATACAATAAATTTTACCAAAACATGTATGGCAATGTGGAACATTTGTATAACAGTATGAACATGAATCTGCTCCTCCACATCTGTTGTTCAAAATGCAAGAAAAAAAAAAGCTGACCCAGCTGTGGTTCCCAGAATCATTTTTGCATTGCCCCAAATGGGTTTATTCAACAATTATCACACAATGACTGTGACACATGACGTACATATACATACATTGTATATTCGTTTTGAATTAATTACTGGTTACAAGCTTCAGCTGCTATTGCGATTACCCTGCCCTTACCTCGCAGAAGTTAGCAGAGTTGAACTAGCAACATGGTTGCAGAATACCTAGCTAGCAAGTTTCTGGTAACTCTTATTCACATCTACTATGCATCTGCAGCAGTTTCTCAGCATGCATGAGTGATTTATAAGGGATCACACTCCAGGTTAAGGCCTGCAAAATTACATAGGAGTGGACCACCATAAACTGTATGTTTTGGTTAATGCATTTTGTTTTTGGGCCATTCCTTATGTGTGACCAGGCAATGGGAGGGAATGAAGATTCATCCAGATACGCAGCAAAACATCTTTCCTTACTATTTAGTCATTACTTCTTACTAGTTAATTAGGTTTCAGGTGAGGCCCCCTTGTGGCACATCTGTTAAAGTGCGTATCACATAACACAGCAGCACAGGTTTGATTCCTGCTTGTGCCATTTGCCATGCCTTATCTTAGCCCTGTCTGTCTCCCTACTCTAACCATCACAATAAAACCAAAAATGATAAAATGATAATTTAAAAAAAGGATCTCCTTGATTAATTTGATGAAATATAAAGTTATTGCCAATTTTGTACAATCTTTCTGGGCTGAAGCAATATGTAGTATGTATGCTTACACAGTTATTATTTATAGATTGTTTTATTTTTATTTTTATGTGTTCACCGTAGTGTTCAATGCTTATCAGTAACAACACAATGACACATCAAGGCTGATATTCATCAACTAAATGTGATGCCTAGCAAGCTTACAGCTCAGACACTTGATAATTACAGGGCATCCTTTTGGTTTAACATAAAACTGACAATACTCACATTCACATAAGCAAAAATGATGAGCAATAAATATTATTTTTCTCCGTTTTTTATCTCTATGATATAGTTGTTGCTCTGGTTAGGACCCAGTTCATAATGTTAACTCGCTGGTATCTCTCTTTCTGCCAACCGAATCGAGTAATTGTGCCAATACTTTCAGACTGCTGTTTGCTAAACAATACACCTCAGACAGACAGCCCTTGAGAATCCTGCCCACTGCCTACTATCTTGTCCCATTTGTTGCTTACCGTCCAGAAGTACAAGCTGGACTTCAACTTCAGCCCTTAGCAAAATTGTTTGATAAATTCTGAAGCACTTGGCCACAACAAACAACTTTGTTCTTATGAATCCTGCAGATCCTCTCTGACACTCAGTCATGACACCGACACCACCACACAGGCACACACATGCACGCACAGTCTAGTTAGTATCTAATTACAAGTAACTTTCTTGGTTTCCATGTTATATGATAATGGAAGAAAAAAATGATTGATGATGATTGATTGCTTGATTTCCCCCCTCCTCCTTTTGCTGGAAATGGGCTGAAAATTACAATGATGATATTGTTCACGA
>OMNV01005883.1:7990-27861 GCA_900303265.1 Brotula barbata
TTTTTTGTTAATTTAGTGTTAAATGTAGAACATTTGGTGGTTGGAGATTTCTTTGCTGCATATCATTACAATATAATGCCCTTGCTTCCTTTTTCCTTCTTCTACTTTCTGGACTGAATTATTAACTGGTAAATTAAAAAAAAGAATAATTAGAAAATCGTGTCTTGTAGCTATGATGACAAAAAAAATTCTTGTTATTGCAACGGGGAACATTTGCCCTCACCCATGTGTTCGCACAAAATACATTTGAAGAATCCAAACATACACCGAAGTTTTATTAGTTATGAATTAATACTTGAAACAAACACCTGCCTGAACACAAACACACACACACAGCCCTCCAACCATGCGTCTTCCTCTCTCTCTCTCTCCATATCCCTGATAAAGGTTGACACCGAAGGATCAAACCGTTGTACCGGATGAACTTTGATGACTCAGGCTGACTTCACTCAGCGGTTTGCATTCTAAAAACAGCCACAACCCTCACACACCAACATAAACAACACGCTGCTGTTTAAGTCCCACTCTCTAAATACAAACTGCATTACCGAGCGTGGTGGAATTGTGGCTCTACGTTACGCAAGAACGATTTCAACGCTTCAATTTCTCACAAGCCGACGCCTTTTTCCATTCCTCAACATTTTAATCCCTGTTTTAATGCACTCTGCCAAATCGGTTCCGGTGAATGCACCCAGTTTGCCAGTATGCCGATAAACTGGTACATCATGAGAGAAGGCTACAAAACGGTAATTGAGAGCATTACAACCTTGAAAATTGATTCTAAAAATAGCAGTAATGCATCATTTTACAGTCTCCGCACAAGGCTTGTTTGTATTCTAGGTACAGTAAGAGTCCGGTCCAGAACCAATCTGCCCCCTGCCACTACCTGGGCTTCGTCAAAACAGTTCTGGCCAAGCGATTTACAGGCAATATATGAAATATGGATCCCGGCTCGTTGAGGGAGAGAGTGCCCGGGGATTTTGTGCTTTTGTGTGTATACTACATGTGATTGCTGTGTGGGTGGGAGTCAGGGATGATTGCTTATGGGATGGTGAAGAAATGAGAACCCATCACAATGGTAATATGTTCATGTTGCCCGTACTCATGTGCAGACTCATAAACACGCTGAAATACCCACGCAAAAATATTAAGGCGCATGCATATGTGCACATATTGCGCTCACATGCTGTTTGGATCCAATTTGACCCGTTTTGATGATCGCTAGCTGTAAAAAAGCACTCCAAATTATACTCTTTCACTCATGTGACTCGTGTGAGTACAAATGTATGGTACTCCAAACTGTCAAAGCTGGAAATATAATATAATATAACATAATATAATATCATTTCATATAATATAATATCATATACTATCATATGATATCATATAATGTAATTATTCTCTTCTGCGGTTATGTCCAATTGCGCACATTGAGGCTATTCCAGGTCAAATTTGTCTCGTATGTATAGAGTGAAAAAGGGTCATTTTGAAAATGTAACATAGTGAATTTGTGTTGAACCAAATGATGACTGAATTGTTGTTTTTCTCTCTATAAACTAGATATAAGCATAAATTAAATGTGATGCATTGATTTTCAGTTCTATTGCACTGAATTGGAAACAATAATCATATATAATAACAACAATAATAGCAGCAACAACAACAACAACGCATATATGGGGCAAAAATAAACCAATAAAAGGGATCCTGGTTAAAGCGTACACTTTGGAGTGTTTGATACTCTTATAGTGTGTGATTCAAGCCATCCAGTAGCTGACAACAACAACAAAGCACCAACAACAAAACACCAATAACAAAAATAATGATAAAAAGTAGTTGTATATATGCGTTTCTGGTCGTACAATTTGTACGTTCAGTGATGTAAAAAAAGGTACAGTGCCTCAAAATAATCAAATCAAAACAAACTGTGAAGTTTGTGCAAGAGTTCAGTTTCGAGTGGCCTAGAGAATGATCTCTCCGATTCAATTACACATGACAAATTGGACGTTTACGGGTAAATAAAGGAGATACGTATGCATCAGTGCACTACAGAGACAAAATGAAAGTAACGCAGGGTAAAAGGCACAAAGAACATCATTCTAAGAGTGCACAAGGCCGTCTTTGTATATACCTTTAAGACTTAATAAACTGCTTACATTTTGTTTACACCGTGCAGCGTCTTTTCTATGAGGCGTTTTTCCGCAGAATGCTCCACAACTTCTAAAAATATTTCCATTAAGTTCTCCATGGCTGAATGACAAATGATCAAAACGGCGAATAGCAGGGGGAAACTGTAACATTATGTATATTACATCACACGGTGGACTGGAAAGAGCAAGAAACTTCAACCCCTCCTCAGTCAAACCACTTGTGGAAGGACAACCGCATAACATTAGAGATGGACGGGGTTTGCGATTAGCATCATCGAGGCGCTGAGTGAGTGACTGTTGAAAATCAGCCCCCACACCGCTGTGATCAGACAAACCTCCAACTCCACTCAGCTTGTTTTTGACAAAAGCAACATGTGGCAGCTCCAAAGCTTTTCAACCTCTCCAACGCCACACTCAGCCCACACACGTCACTCAAAGGCCAGCCTCAGGTTGACTGGCAGCTCATTTGGTTGACACAAGCAATCACCAGCTACCCGCCGCTCCCCCGTACAGCACACACACACACACACACGCGTGCGCGCGCACGTACACACGCGTGCATTCTGTCTCTTTGTTGAAACACAGATTCTTTCTTCTCTGTCTTTGTGTCGCCCCCTTACCTGACTTGACTATACAAACTGACGTCAATGTGTGTGCGTGTCCATTCCTGCCCGCACATGCACTTTTGCATTAAAACACACTTAACCGCCTCCTGCAGCAGATGTTGGTGTACGGCAGGTATGCAAAGCTCTCTGCCAGGTGGGCCTCCACAACACTGCTGTAACTGCAAAGTTGTCATCGGCCTGTAACTCATGATGTGTGTGGATGTTTTGGGTCACATCCCAGGAGGGACAGATGCTATAATGCTCCGTGAGCCTCTGTGATTTTCCCCCCTCTTTGCTGCAATACACCAGTGTTTAGTATCAGAGCGCTCTAATGGGTTTTCACCATCTTACGATACGTCTGCACCAGATGCCTAATAACCTTGGATTCTGGTGCATTCCAATAATGATATCATGTTCCACCAGCTGGGTATAAATTAAAAGGGGGACATATTTAATTACCCCAGGGCAGCTGAATATTGGCCACCCTGGCCTGGTGAGACTGTGCTGAAACTGCAGCGGGGTGATAAAATTCAACCACGGGAGCCTTTGACCACGATCCAGCCTGGCTTCCACCTTCTCCGGGTTTCGCCTACCTGCGCCGGTCCAATTAGAGTCGGCGGAGGACAGGGCGAACCGTAGAGGGAAACACTGACATTTTCACACTGAATGCTCTCTCTCTCTCTCTCTCTCTCTCACTCATGAATATGAAGCAGAGTAATTATGGCTGAAAAGGGCTCTCTGCTTCCTCACATAGGAACGAAGAGATTTGAGGTCATTTTCAGGAGAGCTGGGTGATGTGAAAATAAGAGGAGAGAGACAGTGTGTGTGTGTGTGTGTGTGAGAGAGAGTGAGGTACGTGGACATTTTGTTTACCCCATGTGATATAATGGAGGAAAACAGCATTTACGGTCATTTCATTTAAATGGGAGGGAAAGCGAATGTTGCTCTGCGGGGAAATTATGCATTTCTGCATCTGTATCACCGTGCATGTATTCGTATCATTCAGCTGTTATTATCTGCAGCAACACTAAAAATGTCTCTGATCATATTCTAGGACCACGTTTCCTTATGTTACTCTGTATCCGAACAAATACCGCTATGATCAGTTTCAATTTTCTTCAGCGTTTCAAAACAAAGACTTTCGCTTCTTTTCATCAGGGAACGCGGAATTCCAGCAATGCTCGTAACATCTGTGCCTCTTGGGATGTAAATTAAATGTGTTTGTCACACAAGCATTCAGACAACTCCAATAACGACAGAAAATTAAAACAGTTCCGTAATGTGGCCTGTTGTTATAACATATAAATGATATTAACACATCAAATGAGGCATTGTTGTGTTTTAAGTCTTATTTTTCCTTACTTTCAATATTTAGCTTTTTTTTTTTTTCTAGTCAGACGACTAGTGTTTCTGCTGCAGGGTGAATACTGTGAAGATATCTATGATACCAATAAAGTATAACAAGAAGTACAACAAAATATAATTATATGGAAGATTATATTGAATGCTATACAGATTATATCGATGGTTATATCAAAAAATAAATTTAGCGTGTAATACAAATCCCTATGAAAACAGTCCAACCTTTTACCCACTGTAAATAATATAAATAGATACATTTTGACGCCCATTATTTTGTATTTTTATCTCTATTATATTATGATCACGCAACAAGAAGAAGACAGGGGTATGTTATGAACAGATAAAAGAATAAAAATAAAAATAGATACACTCTGTTCACCTCTCATTGATAAGGTAAAAAAACATGAAGACACATCCTGGGGCACACACAGGTGAGAAATAAATCAATCTCAACTTCACAACATGAGTTATGGATTACAATAAGACCAAACTTTGATATGTAGTTTTTCTTTCTTTTTCTCTCGACAATACAATCAAGAAATGTGAAGGACAAAACTCGTCTTCATCTGTAAATGAGGTGCTTTTGGTTTCTGTCCTGTTAAAATTCTGTATGTTTGAGCAGCATGCTTCTGCACAAATGCGCTTCTAACGATGACATTAAATTCAAGAGGTTAGACTCCGGTGACACCCGCAGACAGGCAGAAAAACACAGACACCTTCTGAGATGAAGCAATCACGGCTTGTTCCAGGGAAAATAAACAGATCAATCACGGAGGGTTCAGGCCGTGTCCAATTTATGTCTCGGGGCAGCTACAACAAACACGACGTACAATCGGCCAACACAGAAATCTTGGTTAACAAATTCTTGACCCTATGCAAGATACATGGAGGGAGAGCAAAAGCGGCGTCAATATTTCAACGGCTCTGAATCGCTAAAATAACTCCGAACCCGCTCTCTCTCTCTCTCTCTTTTTAAAGCTAAGTGCAATCCCTGATGGGCCTCAGCGAAGGCAATCAAGCCTGAGCAGGAACATCTGCCCGAGCGGCCCGTAGCATCGTGCATGCTGACGACTGCTTTAGGCTTTTAAAAAGACACGGGCTTCCCATCGCCTCACATGTAAGCGCGTCTCACGCCTGGCTTAAGCCGTGTTCCGCCATTCTATTCAGAAAAGCAATAAAAAAAAAAAGCTGTCTGCCCTCGTGCGCAGTTTAAATTAAGAGGCATTTTGGAGAATCTTCTTTATATAACAAGCCATCAAACAAAGATATTTTTTCATTTGAACTCTTCAATTCTTATTTTTCCCAATAGCTCATCCAGCAAATCGCCGAGACAGCATCCACTGCATGTCAGAGCCTTTCCGTACATGCTTTTAACTGCACAAAGGCATGTGAATACACTGTCATGCACATCCTGCGGTCATTCTGGACGTTCTCTGCAGCAGTCGTCCAATATTAGCGTAACGCATCGACGAGTTGGAACACAAGACGTAGTGCTGGGGCAGCAGAACCGTTCGGGCCGGTAAAGCAAGAGTCGGGAGAGTCGCAGGGTTTCTTCACTTTGTGCAAAATTGGAAATGGTTAGGGAAGACTTACAGCTAGCTCGTTGGCATACTGCCCCCTGGTGGAAATACTTTGGGCAGATGCTAAGTATGGAGTCAAGTATGTGAACTATGACGTCTGCATGCAAATCCCATAGCCAAATTGAAGCGTGACGTGACAATGTGACAAAAATGGACACGGATTGTGCTGAGGGTATGGAATTATCCTGCACTCATTATTTAGCGAATACAGCAATATGTTGGATTATCGTTAACCTTATCTGTTCATACAAATCTACGTGTTGCCTTTAGGTTGCCAGGAATTTCCCAGTTTGGGATCAATAAAGTAAATCTTATCTTATCTTATCTTATCTTAAGTTGAAGTTTCCAGACGACGATGACGTTTTTTGAAATTTTGAAATGCACAGTTTCGAGCGACGCCAATGCCATTTTGAGTTCCCTGGAAAGACTTGATTATATTGGACTTATGGACATTTACGGACAATTTACGGTATTTGAATATTCCAAGATTATTTATCATGGATTTGTTGATCTCGTCTCATCGAATAATGACTTCATGCTTCGTTAGATCACTAACAGGATTCACGAGCTTGTTTAGATTATTTTCACTGGTTAAATCTCCAATTATCCCCCACGGTATGGCATCCGTGTGCTACAATAACAGGGTTTATTCCAATTTCACACTGATGGTGTGAACTCCACATTTAGCTGCGTTGTTTCCATTGTACAGTGCTGAATTGCAAATATCTCTGAAAATGGAAGCCCTGGCATCCTTCTGTGAAAACATGAGTGTGATTATGACCAACTGTGAAACATAAGTGTTAGAACAGGATGGAAAAGTTTAGATGACAGACACTGAGAAACGCTGAGGAAACTATTTAATCTACAACATGGGTTCAAGCACCAGGATTTTATACCTAAAGATGCAAAGTGAGGCAGTAACAGAGGAAAGTATGATGTGAAACACAAGCTACAAACACTAATGAGGAGATTTTCTGTCAATGTAGCATCTATTCTGCCCCATCCCAGCAGCCATTTACATCCATATAAAAGAGCAATGAGACGAGCGCTGCTTTCCTACTTAATTATCTCTCTAATGGAGGAAGAGAATGGCATTTAATTATTCGGCCCCAGATTTAGACTCGTGGCATGCAAGAGGTAAATGGATTTAATGTTGCGAGAATAAATGGGGCTGCAGCGATGATATGCAGATGTTTGCACATGTGCAGCCTGCGTAACAAACTACCACGCAGCAATTGATATGCTGCTGCAGCCCCATGTCTACATCTGCTGTGTACGATAGGGGCTCCAGATGGAAAAGACCGTGGTGTGTGTGTGTGTGTGTGTGTGTTTTAGGTGATGATCTTGTCTGAATGGCCACATAGACAAGATCGTGGATGGCCAGACTCATCATCTCAGTCTGATGATCCAGTTAGGAGGAACAGCTCTTGATATTAGTAAGAGATACGAGGGATAATCTTGATTTTTTCTTGTTTATAACCGATAGACACTATATATATTTTACAATATATATAAATATAAGATTTTACAAGGTATTTTTGTTGTAAAAGTCATTACATTTTAGCTTTCATGTGTAAACTTTAGATTTTTCGACCTACGCACCACCTTGCTGACTCAGAGGCAACTTGGGGACCGCTGCTATGGGGAGGCGGGGATAGGGGGGGGAGCAACTTTATAATCTCAGAGAATTGCACTTTGTAATTTTATTTCATTTTTTTAAACCTATAGTGGCCCTATGACACCATCGTAGATTATTCTCAAACAAGAAATGAAAAATAAAAATTGTACAAATAAAATATTTCAACCGCTTCGGGCCCTAAAGTGACATTAGCGGTCATCCTTTCCCGCAGCAAAGATAATTCAACTCTACGGTGTATTGCAATAAATGTCCATTCCTCCCATTGACTCTACCTCCACACGCACGCATATACATATAGAGTATATAGATTTTATAAGGTTATAAGAACCTTGTCTTTTATATTACATAATCATCACCAGGCTACTTCCATCCGCTGTTTGCTCCATTATCTACATAATAAGGTGATAAAATACAGTGACTGGAGGAGCCACG
This sequence comes from Brotula barbata, assembly GCA_900303265.1. Lineage (NCBI taxonomy): Eukaryota > Metazoa > Chordata > Actinopteri > Ophidiiformes > Ophidiidae > Brotula > Brotula barbata. The sequence goes on from OMNV01005883.1 coordinate 15,759, forward strand.
CAAGTTAATAACAGCAGCGCCTTACCTCAGTCAACCAGGCGCTGCAGGCTCTGCAACATGCCAGCGATTTGTGTTAGATGGATTTGAAACCCCAACAGACTGAACAACAGATGAATGTGGAAGTAAGAAATCACTGGTAAGTGGAAAAGGCTCGGACGAGTAAATCTGCTGTGGAGATCAGAAATGTTGGGAGCTGAAGCCAACAGCTACGGTAAAGTTATTAAGTAGGCTAAAAAAAAGACAACTTCCAAAAGTAAGTAAGTAACTTTTTGAATTGATACGCTTCCATTATACGTAACTGAATTTGAGCCACCAAGCAGTTTCATTTGGGGAAAACTCCCTTGAGATTCAAAGCCTCTCAGAGACTTCCTCTCCAAAATTACCTATAAAACGACACCAAGCTGACAGCTCAACACACTCGGCTGCTGCAAGAATCTAAATAAACTCCGGCACTAAAGGCTTCCAGTCTTCAGATATAAATTATGAAAAAGCAGAATACCTGACTTCAGTGAAAGTCTCACGTTTAAGACCGTGATTTAGAGACTTAAACACAATGTCACATAGCTAATAGCGACATAAATCTTAATCTTTCTATTCTAACTCCTGGATTAATTTATTTTTGCTCTGCCCTAATAACTCAAAGACTCTGAGACTCGAGGCCTTTCAAGCTCCAGCAAGAAGATGAAATTAACAAAAGGAATGAACAACTGAGAATAAACTGAAAAGTCCTTGTGCCGCGCTCCTTCTACACCTGTGTCATAATCTAGGAACTCATTAATCTGGTATAAGCTTTGCCCTCAGCGTATCATTGTCTCCTTATGATTAACTTTACCCCCTGGGGTATATAGAGTATTCATTTTGTAGATGCATGTACACATCAGATGTCATTTTCTTACGTTATTTTCTCAGGATCGTTGTTATGAAAGTGTTCATCATGATAACAATGCTACTATGATCCTGTTGGAGACCCAGAAAAAATTAGATACAGAATAAAAAAGGAAGTCGCTGAGATATCATCGTCTTAAATTCTGAGGTCACCAAAATAGCTCAGGCTTGTGAAAAGTCCAAATTTTCCAAAGATACCAAAAATATCAGAAGCATTTTGGGGAGAAACCAAACATATGTAGACTTTAGAGAAATTTAAAAAGCTGTTCCTTTAAATATGCAAATAGAATTTAAAAGAAATCTGAACTTCTTGAAGAATTGAGAGATTTTGTCCCTTTTCTGTGTGATGTACTCAATTATAAATGTCTTACTAATTTAAAAATGGACCTTAAATGAATCTAAAATCCAGTGCATTACCCTGATCTGTTTCCTTTAAAGTCTACCCAATTATCACTTCATTTAGTTTTATTGGGGTTAACTAGGTATAGATCGGGTCGTTGTGAGTTGAGGACGATACAGAAAAGCTATCCTGACAAATCAGGTTTAAGGTGACAGGTGATGTCTTTATACTGACATAAGAACCAGGGTCTATAGTACAAGAAAGGTAGCAATGCCAAAAATCAGACGTGGTCTTGGATCCAAACAAACACTCTATTCATGCTGCCTCTGACTGCTGATGGAGACTGGGAAATATCAATTTAACAAACTGAAAATAGCTATAAAACAGCTGAGAACGTTGCATTTAGACGTTGTAAATTCAGGAGTTTGCCAAATTGACATTGGGGAAAATGGCGTCCATACTAATATATGGTAAATAAACTAGGAAAATAATACAATACGGATGTGTTTCTGTTTGTACTCTCACAGGACAGACAATACAAGAAACAAATCGATCGATTGATTTCTTCCAAGAAGGGCTAAAATTTTTGGTCTCTGCCACCCGATGAGCACTTGCACCCAGCATCACATGGAGAAAAGACAGAACAAGAGGATCGAGTCATACCTAACAACGTGTAATCTGCAATTCCTCCCTTTTAATCATCATTAAAACATGTTTTGGTTGGTACTTTATGTAATTATGCTAATGAAAATACAGCAAATTTGAATTGATGAGGGTGAGGTTTGCAGGAAAGAGGGGAAAATGAGGACAGCCACTTCACCTGAAGGGCCTTCTCCTCCCTCTCTGCCAAAGGGCACCATGATAGACTTGAAATCTGCCTACTGCATTAATCCACCGTAATCTGTCTTCAAAGTGCTGCCAAAAAACTATAGGCAACAAAGTCCTGTCAGCAGTGGCTCGCTGGCTCATCGCCCCGTGTGTGTCTCTGTTTAAATCTTGTTACACTCCTTCGTTTTGGAGACTAACCGACATCCCATCCTCCTGGTTCTACCAGACTCACTGATGGAGACGTGCAATCTGCAGAGTATTTCGGTTATTCAAATACGTGAACAGATATGTGTGTACAGCGGCCGATGAAGTAACTCAAAGTTATACTCGAGGAAAAGGATGTTAATTTTAATCAAGTATCAAAAATATGCTTTGGGATACTAACTGAACTTAAAAGATTTCTCACAGGCATTTATGCCTTGTCTTCAGATTAACAAAATCACAATATCAATTGTATGATTTATACCAACATCAGACTTTAAATAAAAATCTATCTTTATTTTTCCATCTCTCATCTCCAAGTGTGCATAATGAAAACGGAAAACTTCCCTCGGCTCCCATTCGCTAACGCTCGAAGAGATCGCTCGTCAGAACTGTGCAACGCGAACTATCCTTTCACACCATCGTCTATTTTAGAGTTCATTTCATAACGAGTAAGTAAGTAACTTTGACTTTGTGGCTTTCCACCCCGTACACTCTCCCCTATATGTGCAGACTTGAATGCGATTGTTCACACGCGAGCGGATGCAGCACGTTGAGTGGCAGGGCGATCGTGTAGATCAGCAGAAAAGGAGACCAACGCACCCTAAATAGCCCAGAATCTACCTTCAAGCAGCTGTAGCATCAGGCTACTGAAGTGTAATCAGAAGCCTCGGTCCGCCTCAAGGTCAATTCATCGGAGGAGTTCTCACGCCTGAATTATACATGACAGCTTCTGTAAACCATAAATGTTGAAAATCACGTTTGCACACAAGAAACGACCGAGAGACACAGGGAGGAAGAAAGTGAGAGAGAAAGAGAGAGAGAGAGAGAGAGAGAGAGAGAGAGAGAATGTCTGCAGGGTGAAACATTTTAAGCCAAGGCAGATGGATTTACAAGAAACATAAATAAAAGGAGAGTTCATGCACAAATGCATCGCACACATCCACATAGTGCCCTGAGATCATTAATAATACACAGCATAAACAAATCAACAAACACTGCCTTTGATGTAACCAGATCTAACAGACTGTAATAGCGTTTAAAGCCACGTTATGACGGCTGTGCGCGGCATAATTCACGCCGCGCCACATTGTTCTCCGCCAACAACACGAGATGGTTGGAGCCGAACTCAAGATGGAGCCTTCGGCCGCTAAGTTCCACTATCAGACTCACGCTGTGAACCCAAACGAGCAAATCAATACCGTATCGAGTGGGGTCAGCCTCCTTGAACTCTCACTTTCGCTCATCGCGCTCTCTTTGTGTATCTCCCTCTCCTTCTCTTGCTTTAATCTCTGCAGAAAAACAGTGAGAACGGGAGCGACTGAGACGCCGGCCGAAGTGTGGCGATACGTTAAATACCAGGTAAAAAGTCAAATAATCTGCGGGTCGTAGACTCGATGTTCGAGCACAGACGGGTAGGAAATGCAGTGAAATACTGATTCCAGTACCTCAACACTGAAAACTACCTAAACTCTCGATATACTGTAGAAGGATTTAAGCATTCGGCAATAAGTGCCCATCTGGCAGCTAAGACTGAGATTGGGTTTGAAGTCATCCATCAAGAAAACATGAAATAAAACAAACCAACTGTACGTCACGAGAAAAAGAAGTGGATTTAAAGGCGATCTTTGGTGTAATCCGGTCTGTTCCTCCGGTTCGGTTTGTTTATTTTTTCATGCGTTAGCTGCGAGTCACAGCCCCCGGGTCGGAGCCATATTGGCGAAGATTAAAAACAAAACGCGGCCGCTGTTGAGGCTGCCTCCCCGGGTAGCCGATCAGCTATTGATTTCAACGAGGAGGGGGGGTGTTGTGGAGAGCGATGGCGGCGGGGACACGGGCTGACAGCGAGCGAGGCTCAAATTAAAGATTTCCCGTCCATGAAATGAAAAAGCTCCAACAGGGCCAATAAAGTGGCTCCTGTTGAGTGGACGCAGATAAACTAACACACCAACACACTCCTCTCACACACACACACACACACACTCATCACAAACACGTGCCGGGCACAAGTATGCGGTCTTGGACTTCCCTTCCTTCCTCCTGCGCGTTCACCTACAGCCTTGTGAAGTTGACAGGAGGAGTTATGTCACTCGGTGTGGGGGAGGGTGTACGGCTGACAGTGATGACATTATCCCAGCCCCTCTTTTGTTAGGAAACCACAGCGCCTTGTCTCATAAATAACGCCGAGGCTCCATTAAGACCAATGACTGTATCCATCCTCCCCTGTCTCTCATTATAAGGCCATCTGCATCCATCGACACACGTATCCCTCCTGGCAAGGCCACACAGGGCCCATCAGAAACAGGGAAGCCGGCAACGCTTCATCGCCGGAGCCTGCAAATACAGCCTGTCTCCACTTGATGAGGTCATAAAGACAGGGCTGGCAGGTGCGCTGACACACACGCTGACGCAGGCAGACACACACCTCTGGAATTCAGCGATGGCTAATGTTTTGTCTGGGGAGATTTGGGTAGAGGGAATGAGGTTACTAGATTGGGATATACTGGACCTACACACACACTCACACACTCACACACTCACACACACACACACACACGCATACTAGGACACGATTCCTGTTCTACTTATGCTTGTCATTTTTCAGGCACTTTTTTCTGCAAAGTCTTTCTGGCCAGAGTGTAAACCGGTGTTTCTTCAGATGGAAAATGGCCACACAGGGCGTTGCCGAGGCACAAGAATAAAGGCTGCTTTCCTGCCTGGCTCCCTGCCTGTCGATTTGCCGCTCGTCTTTCCGCGCGGGCTTGTGCTCAATCATTGATGAGGCCAGGTCCTCTGTTACGAATGAAAGGACTGGGCAAAGGAGTGCAATCACCATTAGAGGGAAGCACATATTTTTTCAAAAACACCCTGAGGTAGATAGTAATGGCGAAGAGACTGCAAGACCAGAAACTTCACATGAAACATTGATGGAAGTGGACTGACATGAGAGACTTGTCTGTGTTCGTCTCTACTGTCACGCAAAACTAAATAGACACAAAGCGATATGTTATTGCTGTGGTCGAGTGTGTATCGTCTGCATCCCCTGTCTGTTGTTGCCATCAATATTGTTTTATGAATGATGTGTCCGTACTCCTGCACGCTAACACACGCACGCCCTGAACGTGTTTCCATTTTTACGTAAGGTCAGACCTTTGCGTCCCTCTGGCTTCCCTCTCATTCACACCGGGCTCTGGGGTACTTAGGGACAGTGATGCTTAAAGTATTGCCAGAGGCGGGCAGAGAATACGAGCTTATCTTCTCTCCATTTCAGCTGGTCTCTTGGTTCAGAAAATCAAAACTGCGGCGTTCTGGAGGAATACAACACAAACAGGGGAGAGAGGGACCATGAGGAACTCATCGGATTTTCACGCATAAAAGGCTGTCCGTAGGTGTTGACAAAAGTCGAACTACCTGGTGTGACAATGTCACTGAATTAGCCGTAAAAAAAGAAAACGTTTTTTGTTTAAAACTAAAATTCACCAGCCCAGGCAAGGGTTTGTGAGTGCCCCCCTTAACCTGTGGGTGACAGCAAAGCGCCCGAGTGCTGCTTTGCACGCTGCCCACAAGGAAAGACACAAAAGAGGAATAAGTCAAATACACCACGTAGCTTTGTAATTATTTGGCTTTGAAGACTGATTCTCTGATTTGACACATTATTTTGTGCTCCATCGCAATTTGACTTGGCCCAACTTTCCCTCAAATAACGTGTAGTTTCTTCTTCTCACTGACAACAGTTGGAAACTCTCAGGCACCTTGCGTATCAGTTACAAAACGAATTATCAGGTTACGACAAATTGTCTTTTGGCAAGTCCACCAGATAGGTTTGGACTTGGCCCACCTTGCAAAAATGGCAATTTGTCTTTCTTCTTCAATTTGTTTGGGGCACACTTACTTGTCCTGAAATGTCCCATGCAGAACAATAACAGGAAGAAAGACCCATGTTAAAGTCCAAGCAGGAATAAAAAAAAAAAAAACGCAATCTCACCCTGGCTCCAAATGATTCCTATTATTCACCATTTCCATGGTTCAACTTTTCACCCTGGAAACACAGAGTAAAGGTGTTTATGTATGGAGAGCATGGATGGGTAGCGTTACATAGGCAGGTAGGATCAACACTGCTCGTTGCTGAGCTCTCAGCTTCGCTCTCCATATTGCTGGATCAGAGGCAACCCTCAGCCTGCTGCGTGAACTCTTCAACTCGGTGCTGAGCGAGCGAGCGAGCAGGGCAGGCGGCCGTGCGCCTCCTGAGCTGGAGCTGTAGCCCCAAGATAGGCTCTTTTCCGCGCATAAAAACACAAGGTCAATGTGGTGGAGAGAAACTGCACTTTACTGATAAAGTGCTACCTTGACTGAACCTTGAACATTTCTACCCTTCTGTCTTTCCTGTTCGTGCCCACTCTTGACTTCGTCCCTGTACAAGGTCTGAAACGTTTAGAAAGTACAGACTGAGTCCGTGTATGAATACAGCAGGTAACGGAAGAACGCCTTCAAATGACTTTCCAGTGGCTTATTAGGCAATGATGGAATCGACACATCTGGATACAGGAGACTCATCCTGTTGTAAAAGCGCCCAGATGGATTGAAAACCAATTATAGTATGTACTAGATTAATTATAAGCTGTTACACCATTGCTGCACTACTGCCTTTCAGGAAAGGAAGGGGAATAAAACCCGCACACAAAAAGGCAAAAAATAAGTTTTAACAGTGGAAACTTGTGATTCTGACATATCAAATACAACCATTTCGACACCTACACTACCTTCCTTTGAAGACTAAATAACAGCGCTTTAGCAGTCGTCCAAAGAGATACATAGTAGTTCCTACTATATCGTGTCAGGCTCTACAGGCAGAAATGATAGGTTGCACTGCCCCTGGAAAATGAGAAAATCCTTTGCTATCAGAAGAGACTTTTTCCTATTAATATGGAAATCATACACTGCACTTGGGCCTTCGGAGAGATTTTGCGATGCTGTGCGGCAGTCACGGGGCGATATCACAGGTTGTTGAGGTGTTAAGCAGGTAGTTTGGTTAATGTCAACCTAAATCCGTTCAAACTATCCTTTGATAAGGCTTGCTCATGTGAGCCAGGATTGGAATACGTTCCAAGTGCACTTCTACATGGACACTATAATGCGTCCTGGAAGCCAGACTTGTGACTCCAGCCAGAAAAAGATTCAAAGACGCTTGAACCACCGCAGCAGCATCGGCCATCCTCCCCCTTTGGAGATTAAAGGGAGATTCCATATCCAGAGTCCTTGACACTCGTCCACCAAACCTCCAGGAAGAAATAAAGCTGTCCAAACTGCCAGGAGGATGAAGACCAATGCTGAAGTGAATAAGTCCCTCTGCTGCACAGTGGCACTCGGGTAGTGAGCTGTAAAGGCTCTAAACTCAATAAGCGGTCCACCAGGTGAAGCCTTTTCATCTAGTGTGAAAGAACCGGGGCTTTTATGGTGGAAATGAAGACGGAAAAGTGCTGAGGACTTACTGTGGGGCCAAAAATCATGTACACCGAATGAGGGTTTCACTTCTATTGAGGCTCTACGGGAGTTTTCATTTGGCTGTAGCTTTCATTAATTTTCTTAATACCTCTTCCGTGTTATCTGCGTGTCATTGTATGCCCATTCAGGCTGAGCCGAAGACTGGGTTGTTTTATTTTGGAAGGACACCTGGAGGGTTTGCAACAAAAACAAAGTCACATTTAGCATTTATTCCCATGGTGCCAAAGTGTTGAACTAGATTCTCGCTTACAAGTAGTGAACAAAGTAATGACATCAGTTTCTGTTGACCTTTAGGCTTAATGTTTCTAGTCTACTATGTCTACTTAAACCTGACTGAAAATTGATACAGCTGATCGCAGACTCCATCCTTAGCTCCTTACCTATATGCTGAGAGTTGAAGGTGAGAGCAGATACAGTTAACAAGTACCCTCAATAATATCAGATTAACAAGGCCTTTCCATAGTAATTTCCATATATGCTGCACACCAAACGTTCTAAACAAATGTATTGAAATATGATGTGACGACGTTTTAGTGCCGGAATCAGTTCTTTTTACGTTAAATTGTTGTTTGAGAAAAATCAAATCCATTCTAAAAACATTTTTCCGACTACATGCTCCTGTGAATGTGGATTTTCTAGTAGACTGGAAACAGACAAGAAAAGGACATTACACTGTTCGTGTCCACCACAGGACTGACAAGACTTGAGAATTCACTATGTCAAGAAATCTCACTGATAGATAAGAAAAAAATCAGGAAGATGGTCCATGGGCCAAAATAGTTTAAAACCCCTGCTCCATTATATGCGATTGCATCTTCAATCCCTCATATGCCATTTTATCCAAAGCCCTTCGCAGGGCCCCAAATCTGCATACGTAAAGTGGATATTTATTCTAGCTGTGTAAGAGCCAAGATCTAGTTCAGCTTTAAATAACCATTTTACTGTGGAGTTACATTACTGGTGTCATAATGAATAAAACTTCCCCATAATAGAAATGGTGCTGCTGAGATAATGCTTAAATTATGCTCATCTTTGATTGTTTAGGGGTTACAATGAAGAGAGAGAGAGAGAGAGGGAGCGTTACCCAATAGGAGGAGAGGAGAATTTGATTGTTGCCAAAGTTTGTCCCCCAGCATGCATTGTAATCATAGCGCCCTTTTACTGTGGTTGAGCAAAATCAATCCCTGAGATTTGTGTGGCCGACAGACTTCTAATAAGAGCAGCCGGCTGGAAAATAGGTCCACTGTCACCCCACAACACCTGGTCGGCCACAATATCGCATGGGTGCTTCCTTTGGAAAGCCACAGTCCAACACACACATGCACATACACACAGAAAGCCAGCGACGGCAACCTTCAGCTGTGTAATCTCAACGCTGTTGATGCAGAGGCATGAAAGACACGCGACCGTTGGAAACAGACAAAAACCAAAAAAACGGGTGCAGAACAGGTTTGGCTATGGTGAATGTCACTTTAGAACCAGAGGAGAATGACACACAGACAGTGCAGTCGCCAGTCAAATGGATCAAGTAGGACAGACAGCCAGATAAAAATCAGACAGACCAGCTTGTTGAATCTCTTTAGTTTTCTCGCCTGCAAGAAACATTATTGCCATCACAGCAGCATGGGAATGTATTGAATCACACACACGCACACACTCACAATTTTTCATCCTCATTGACATTCATGTCAACAGTAAAGTGCTCCAGCCAGTGTTCAGTAACATTGTCTGTCTGGCGTGTTGCTCAAAGTGAGAAAATACGCGCGCTCAGCTGACTACACCTTATTTTGTCTGTCTGTGTGATCTAAACGTGCATTAGGTGAAAACCACACCACTGCAGTACCGCTACACTGCTTGGCTTTTGTCCATCCAAATCAAATCGCTTGTGCCGGTGAGAGCAGGCCTGCCGCGCAAACGGCGTGTCTGATTTTCATAATGGCTCTTTGTAATGGCAACAAATGCCATTGATCAACACCGCCATCCACTTTGCGAGCCCCTCTAACAGGCTGCCTCAGTCAAACGGCATATTAAATGACTGGCTGCACTGCAGAATGCTGTGCGCTGCTACGTCCTTCCTGTAGATTCTGGTTGGAATTAGCTCGACGCTGAGATCAGAGGGGCTGTGTGTGATTTTCCGGTTGATTGGCCGTTGTCGCTCGATGTCTTTTCTTTTGTATCCAGTCGGAATTAATATGTGAAGATTACAATGAGGGTGATTGTTTTATACTGTGTGTTTTAGTTCTCCATATTTTGTCCACGCCGGGTTCATCAGAGCATGCAAGCTGTACAATTTCCTCAGACGTTGTGTGGCGCTTATAGTCTGAACAATCTGCTGATTTTGCGGACAATCGACAGAAGGACGGGTCAATCACAGCCCGTTATGTCGTAAGTAATGATTACAAAACGAGAAAGGCACAAGACAGTGTAAACGGGGCGCAGAGAGGGAAAATCTGTGGAGATGAAACGGACCCCGACTTCGCCAAGTTAGCCACCATTAACAACGTCCATCTGTTAGCTATTGGCTAATGTGGAATATTAAACGGAAAACTCGGTCTTGTAAACAGGAAGCACCATAATGAAAGTGATAGGAACCAGCGTGCATGAATGGAGAAATCTGTTCCGTTATCAGGGCCGAACAACGTATCGCATTTCTATCGTTACGGCAATAAAGTCATTGATGCACCGTGCATATTACCAAGGGCTTAAATAAATTTAATAAAATAAATGTAAAGCAATTTTTTTCCCAATTAAACAAGACCCCTGAAGCCTATAGGTTGACGTGGTGCATAAAGCAAGCTGTGGATAACGTCAGAACAGCAGCACCACTACAAAGATGCCCTGAATACATATATATAAGAGTAGGTCGAATAGGATCACGACATATCGGTAAAAATTCTAAATATTGCGCTGTAAATTTCTCCAAATATCACGCGGGTCCTATCATAACAGTCTGGATCTCTCATCCTTGGAGTTTTTGTTTCTCGTCATCCCTAGGCACAGTGCTGAGGCTGTATCCATTTGCCCGTCTGCAGCTCAAGGGACCGCAATATCTGACTCACAATATAATGCATCGCCAGTCCCATCAGAGCCCACAATGCAGAACGCTAACCATAACCCAAGCACCTGCCACTGAGGATGGAACCGTGGAATGGAGGCGGCGACGGGACGGCGGGTGGGGGGCAAGCGAGAGAGCGCCAGAGATAAACAATTATACATCTTAAAGCACGCGCTCGTCATCCCCGAGTGCAGCTGGAGGTGATTTTGGTTTCATATTGTTCAGGCTAGATAGATAACAAATGAAATAATTTACAAAGAAATGGTGGCTTCCTGCCTCGTTCACGCACATCAAAGAGCACATTTCACTTGAGCAGCAGGGGGGTGAAATCACAAGGCAGACTCGACTCCCGCTCCCTTTCATGAATTCTCCCCCAACGCTGCCAATTTAATGAAGTCAAATTACAGTGGAGCTTCCAAGGGAGTGTTCCAAGTGTGACCAAAACGCAATTTATTACCTAAATAACAGAAGCTAGTGATTGAGGAATGTTTTTATCACTAATGCCAGTTATTTACCAATGAAGCCTTAAATGCCATATTCTGAAAGCGTTATTATGTACTGAGCCCTCCCTTTTCACAGCATTAGTCTTGCACAAATCAAACAATGTAGAGTCTGTTCCAGTCCTAATGCAATACCCGCCATTTGGGGAGGAAATACTGTCATTTACAAAAGTTACGGGACGTTTTCAGAATCACGGACGCAGAACACCTCTGAAAACACAACTAGACAGTCAAGCTATTCGTTCTGACATCTCCAGGGAAAGCATGTGTAGCCTAATTTGCAGCACGGCGAGGTGACACATGGATGTGAGTGGGATTGTAGAGCCGTTGTGGCCTGTGGCACTGCTCTCTCTCTCTCGCTCTCTCTCTCTCTCTCGCTCACACTCACTCACTCTCCAAGTCTCTCTCTAACCTTCTGTCCCTTCTATTTCCTTACTTCCATTCCACTTCTCCCTCTCCGGCTGAAACGGGGAGACAACAGTTGAGACAGAGATGCCACGAAGTGCGGTGATGATGATGACGATGACGATGATGAACGAGACGTGGAGTCAGAGCAGAGGAACACTGAGCTAAAGGACATAATCCTGCCACCGCCGTATATTTGCCCGCATAGCTCCCCTCACATCATGCATAATATATGAAAACAAATATCAATATGATGTAGTCAGATCGGATTCATAAACAGCACCAATAAACCAAAACTGCCTTTAATGAATTGAATGGCAATAACTGGCCTCGCCTTCGCTTTTATCGTCACTGAGCTGCCACAGCTGAAATTGGGAAATAAACTTC
>OMNV01005888.1:1475-15545 GCA_900303265.1 Brotula barbata
ACAATCCAATTTTTTCTTCTTTTTTTTCCTATGGAGGAAAAAGTTTTTTTTTTTTTTTTTTTTTTTGTATTTTCCGACCCATCACTCAAATTTGTAATTTTAATGGCCCGAACGGAAAATAATAATAATAATGTTAAGGAAATTTAAAGTAAAGACTTTGTTGATTTTTGCCTTTTCCAAGTTTTATTTCCTTTTTGCCTTACATGTTGAGTGAGTTTTTTTTCCATTTTTTAGGAGTTTTCCCTGGATCATAACCACTGCTGTGTGAGCCCGTAACCCCCTATTTTCATACCATAAATCCGTTCAGTGACCCACGGAGGACATCCCAAAGTTTCTGAGTTTTCCATTTGATAGAATACCTTCAGACTGCTGAGAAGTCAAGTCAAGCTACATTATGGACCCAAATTCATTTACTGTGGATTTTCTAATTGGCTTAGCGCGGGATGCTGCACAGACTCCATATTTATACTTTTTAGACTTAATCAAATTACATTGGGAACTTTATGTGTTTATCACAACGTTCCCAACACCCTAGAGTGTCTTCAGTAATTTGGCTCAGATGCCTTCCACCTACTCAAAGAGGAGAGTGAGGACTAATGTCATTTCGAGGGGATTATTCTGATCTTTCAACACATCTTTGGGGAGTTAAGCATGTTGTTAAAGAGAGGAAAGGAAGAGCAAGAAAACTGATAAAATCCCACCATGCAGCCTCTGTTTTAACTTTCGCATTTCCTCCCTCTCTCTCTCTCCTTCGATCTCTCCCGTTTTCTCCCTCAGAGCGGCAAAAGCCATATTATGTGCTTGTCAAGATGGATAAACCCCTCAGCCAAATGTTCAGATGAAAACAAATAAGTAGGAGACGTTCATGTAATCGCTTCTGCCAGAGAAAGGCTTTAAGAAGAGCATAAACACTTTCTGGAAATGTGCCTTGCATGTGCTAATTCCCTCACGCTTTTGTTTGAGTCTCATTCAACTTCAGGACCATTTCATACTGTGCCATGATGAGATGTCACCATCGGAGACACGCTTAAAACTACTTTGCAACACGGTTAGCGGCACCGAACAAAAATACGGGAACATATTACATTTCTGCTTGTAAGACTGCCATGATTTTATTCTTGGGAATTAAGAAAAGAATTCTTTAATTAACCAAGTATGAATGTGGCGATGGCAACAGGAGAACTCCTACTACTTTTAAAAAAATGAACAAACTGGGATTTTTTTCACCACCAGGTCGTGGATGCTCTTTGTTTTGTCGTGTTTTGCTGTGGGACCGCTGGGCTCTTTTCACATGAGAAAAGTCCCCCAACTGTCACAGCACTCCCACAATCTTTCCAGCCAACCCCTCCGTAAAGTTCCCATGGTGGTCCTTGGACAGCCCACAGAAGAACGCTCCAAGTGCTTCGGATTCGGAGAGTTTGCTTAGGTTGTCACACCAGAGTGTGACTTCGAATTCTGGTAGAGGACCATAGAGATGCAGAATTATTGACCCACACTGTGCAAACAACATTTGCCTGAAGAAAAACATGAAAGTGTTATCTTTTGTCCTCTGTTGTAAAGGAAATAGTAGTTTTGGAAGGAGAGATAGTGGTGTAGTCCCTTGTTAAATCCACTAAAGGTGCATAAGGTAACATAACATAAAATAACATAACAAAACATAACATAATATAACATAACATAACATAACATAGCATAGCATAACATAACATAACATAACATAACATAACATAACATAACGTCGCCAAATCCTGACGTCCACCATCAGCGTACAGTAGTGTCAGTAAACAGGAGGACGTGTGTGTGTACACAAACACACGTTCCCCTTTGTCCCTACTACCCTATGCACAACCCTGACGCAATGATGTCCTCCAAAGAAAAATACAATACAGAAATAGTTAAAAGAGAGAGAGAGAGAGAGAGGGGGGGGGGGTTGTAGGAGAATATGATGACCACAGGGATGATGGAAAGTTCCAGAGTGAAAGCTCTCCACTTGTTAAATATTAAAGTAAGAAGACGCGCAGTTTTCCTAACAACGCAGAGTTTTTTAAGCCCACTCAGTATTCCTGCCGTACACAAAGAGCATTTCTCTGCCGAATCGCAGCCTTAAGCTAAAAGGTCCGTGTCTTTGCTCTGCCTCGGCGCTCACAATTAAAGCTTTGGAGCGGCGTCTGTTGCAGCTAAATGTCACATCTATATCAACAAATCAAGTAAACCTTACGTGACTTTTAACGCTAAATCTACAATCATTTGATGTTTACACAGTGAAATGGAGCGGCTCGCCAATCGATTTCTCTTCAGCAGTCAGACGTCTGAAAAGAAAAATAAGGCTATGTGATGTGGTCGGAATTTTGAGGAAAACCTTGGAGCTTGGCAATGGGTAAATCCCAAAGACTAACACTAGGCCCGTTAAAAGGGAGCATTGAGGAGTCAGTGCTTTGGACGAGCCTGATTTGAAAGTGATGTAATACACACAGAGCGCAAATAGCAACTGGATTAAGGGCTGTGGCCGTGACCTCTGCGTCTAGGGAACTCATTTTCATAGTAACTGAACACCAGCGAAATGTCTTCCTCGGAATGAGCCAAGCCAGGAGCAACAGAGCGGCCATCCAATAAAGGGGACACAGGAAATAATATTGGGGAAAGGAAGATAAAACCGCTCAAATCTGCGCCGATGACCTCTCTAATTTCCTCTTGATTTTCATTTTACCTCTGATTAATAAACGCACTGGAGATAATCTGAGGGAGGTGGACTCTGTTGTGTGAATCGTTGATGTTCCACGGGCCCGATGAAATGCCCTCACATGTTTTCCAGCATTATTTTAGCAGTCAACAGCCGTCAACCTGCTGAATCTCACATTTCCCGTTATTAATAGGAAAAAACAGACAGAAATACCGAGTGTACTGAGTGTATAATCTTTCATTAAGACCATATCATGAAGATTTAATCTAATTCTGTTCCCTTCAATTACTCCTCAGTAGGACGGCCAAAAGGACTGAGCAGTGGACATCCGTGTGTGAGCCTGCGGCATGTTGACTGATAAGCAGGCAGAGCGTATCAAGCCTGTGGGCCAGCTGGCGGGGCTCGACTGTTTGTGTTGTGCTAGTTGGGATGTCAGGGCTAGAGTGGGATGAAGGGGGCTGGAGGGGCTACAGGAGGACCAGGCCTCCTCCAGACTTGGCTGCTCTGACTAAATGGACCAGATCAATCACATTGGACGGCCCTGTGACAGTGAGTTAAGATTCCGTGGCACGGCGCAGCGTTTTTGGACGCAGCGGCCCTCAACAAAGCTAGCTGGCTGGCTGGCCTACGCGCGCAACCGTTCCTCTCGCTTTCCTTGGGCACACCAAGCAGATGGTGATGGCAAGGACGGAGGTGGCAAGCCTGCTGTCAATCCCACGTCCCCATCCATCCAGAGACGAGCGATGAGAGAGAGATTTGGGTGTGGGAGATGTGGAGACGGATCGGCGTGGACGGAGGGCTGACTCGCGACGGCCAGGTCCGCGCTGGATCGCGCGCAGCCGGGCAGGGCCGGCCTGGCCTGGCCTGGCCTGGCTCGGCCTGGCCCGAGGCTGGATCTATGAGGCGTGGCACTGGATGGTGGTTTGGGGATAGTGTGGCAATGGAGGTCCCAGACAGTGGTGCAGCATGGTGACATGTCTGAGGTCTGCCTGGCAGCGCTTCTGTCGAAATGTCTGCGCGCCTGTGTGTATGTCGGGATGTCAGGGTGTGCGCGCGCGTTGGTGTGTATGTGTGTGTCTTTTGAGGCCATGCCAGCTCTGTGTTTGGTGGCATCCAGAGATGGGGCATGGTTAGCCTCATGCTGAGACACTCAAGAGGCAGAGTTGGAGGAAAATGTGACCCACATTGCCATAAGGGAGGGAGGTTGCTAAGCTTCCACAATGTACACAGTGTAGTGGACTGAATACTTTATATACACAGTGTCTCATCCCCTTAAACTCTCAGGTAGCCACCGACGGGTCCATCTTCACAAAGTTTTACTTAAAAATTCCACTGAAAACCCAAAGTTTCCTAGGATGTTGAAATATACAAACTAAATCAAATAAATACAACACGTGAATTAAAAACTCTACATAAACAAACTTTAAGGCAAACGGTTCACGCTTATTGAAAAGACTTTTCATACATTTATAACTGAGGGTGGCACACTGAAAAAAGTACCTTTACTTTTTCCTTAACATCCTCTTTATTCTGGTATTCTGGGTGTTTTTTTTTTTTTTTACAAATTTCCCCAGAATGCATTCTGATTTGTCCCTCCTGAAGGTGAACCCCTCTGTGGTTGCAGTTTAAGCAGTTCCACCTCTGATATTCTTCTTATATTCCTCTGAAGTTGACACTTTACATTTGATATATAATGTAAATGAAGTATTTTCCATTCAAGTCAACTCCCCTCTGTTCTATTTATAACAGTGTTACTACTGGTTTCGTCAGTAAACCTGTCTGACAGCACACCAGTGATAGAAACCGAGTAAACAGAATAAACCGGGAGATACAAATAAAGTGATATGAATTATCTGCACAGATTGAACGTGCATGTAAATTACCAAAATAGATTATCTCCTTAATCCAGCTTGGATCTGGTTCTTTTTACGGGTCAGGGGAGGTGGTTTGTCATATTTCTTCTAATTATTTATTTAGCTGACCATCAATCCTAAATATTATGAAATACACATGTTTAAAGTTATTTACATGACCTGAAATGAACGCATGCACAACAGTTGTCAGAATTGTCAGTTTATCTCCGTACAGTCGGATTAAGGAGAGGAATTTAAAATTAGGTTAAAATTAAATCAAAACTTTAAAAAAATTAAAGCTCTGATATAACTTCAAAAGTGCAAACAGAGTGAAAGAATGTAGAGTGTAATTGGAATGTACATTTTAAAAACCCTTTTCCAACCGAGCTTTTATTGTCTCGGCTGCTTTTTTTTCCTCTCTCATTTACTTCCAGATCAAATTGAGACCTTGAGGCGAAAGCGTTCAGCTCATCTCCTCCAATAACCTTGGACGATGACCAGCACAAACCAATGGCTTCAGTGACACCGTACAAATATTTATCAGCGTCTCGCCCGTGCTCTGGACACTGTAACTAATTGGAGATCCTTTTTTTTTGTTATCGCTTCTCTCTTGGTGGTTGAAATGTAAACAGGGTGTTATGAAAGTGCCCTTATGGCGTGGAGGGAAGCGAGCGAGGCCACTCTGGCACTTACACGGCATGCCTTATAAATAAGTAATGGTACTGGACGTGTAGCGGTTAGTCGTAGAGGAGGAAGGTCTGCGCATCAACCCCACCTCTGTTTGCCTTGTACATATTTCATAAGATCCTGGGGTGGAGGGGCGAGGGAGGTTGTGGGGTATATGGGAGGGTGGTTGAAATAAAAGGCAGCACACACAGGCTCCTCTCTGTTCACTGTCATGGCTCTGTTACTATTAATAATACCAAGTGTCCTCTCTCTCTCTCTCTCTCTCTCTCTCTCTCTCTCCACTGATATGACTTCATGGCGCTCTTATCCTCCCTGCCTTCCTTTATTTGACAACAAAATAGAGCCAGCTGCCGTTGCGCCCGCTGTAATCCGTGGAGAACACAGCACAGGTTGCGCTGTGTTAGTTTTAACAATTAGGACAAAGTTTCCTTTACAGTGTCCAGATGACCGCTAACTGCTGCGTGCGCACGGATCAGCGGCGGCACGGAAAAAAACAAAAAAAAAAACGACACGCGAGCGCAAGAAACGAAACAGAAGTTATATAAGTGAGATTTGGGGGTGGGGGGGTTCTACCATGTTGAACGCAGCGTCACTCAGCGCGTCCCGGGTCTGTTTTTGATCAGCCGCGAGCCCTTTCGGAAAGTTTTTCCAACTTCTCAACATTCTTTAATGTGTTTAGTAATTTATGGTTACTGCGGGATTGCTGGGCTCTATTGATTAAGAACTATAGAAGGAAGTGGATCCTCTTACCTGCACGTTAATGGCCATTTTGTCTACGGTGTGGAGCTGCAAATGAATCAGTTTGACAGTTGCTGATGAGTCGGTATCAATCAACGACCTTCATGCCTTGGTGATGTGATAATGGAGGTCATTTTATCTAAATAGGTCCAGCGCTTGATTATTGTTTACTCGCTACTCAACACTTTGAATTATTGATTCGAAGGAAGGAAGAAGATCCACAACAGTATCATCCGAGGAGGACTCACGAGCACATATAGGCCAAGTTCCAGGAGTGTGTCGCCGGCGGTTGCACACACTCTGACAGGTAATGGATCTCCGAGAGTGTACGTGTTGAAAAGTAAAGTCTCACAAAGCAAATTCTCGAAAACAAAGTTTTATATTGTAAATTTTTACCGACGCTGAACGCTCAAAGCTTCTTTTTTTTTCCCGTCCCGTCTCCAACTTGAGTGCTCTTGTGCCGTACTTACCGCGTGATGAATGGCTACGCTACGTTTCAATCCCAGACAAATGCACGCTCTCGTACGGGCGTTGATCTTGAGTAATGTCGAGGGCGTGTGTTTCCACGAGAGGGGAGAAGAGCTGAGGAAGCACAAAGACTCCACATCTCAATCCCAAATCTGGTGGAGGAACAAAGGCCATAAATCCAACGTTCAACGTGACGTACGTCCGCACAAAAAAAAAACCAAAACGTGTTTGTGTTTGTCTAATGGAGCGTATTGTTATCGTTTCACAGGCGGATATTGTTTGATTTAAACGCATAATAGCTGAAGTGTGCCTAACCTGTAGCCGGGTTAGAGCCAGCTGGCGAGCGCTGCCTCACAAGGTGGAACAAAGACGGAACAGATAGCTTGCAGAGCCCCAGCCGCTCACCTCTAAATATAAAGTCTTCAGCTCGTGTCTGTTTGCTATTCTCTCACCCCTCTTTGGAGGAGGTTAATGGGAGGCGATGGCCGCACAGCCTGTAGCCACAGGCAAGCAAGCCTCGGGCTACCACACATCTGACTGTCCTTTGTGTGTGTGTGTGTGCGCATGTGTGTGTCCATGACCAGTATATGACCAATGTGGGACTTCGCCCTACCTTGAGAACAAAAAGGCCCATTTAGCAAACTAACACACACATGTGGCACGCAGCGACGTCGCAAATTATACAGACGCTGCACAAACAAGTCGGGTATTCCTGCCTTTTTACTGTCCCCGCAGGTTCACGGTTCACGCGAGGACAGCGGTACACGAGCGAGGAGTCCGATCGGACGCCCCCCCCGACGTTTCTGTCCCTTTTGTCGTTTTAACAGAGTAAAAACAGAACGCACGGGAGATATCGTCTTTTTCACAAGTCTTAGCTGGACTCCGAGCCCGGCGTAGTGAAACTTAATGTTTGCTGTTACTGTACCTAGCGTTGAGTTATGTGGGTCAGACGTTGCGCTCCTGGCCAATTCCAGCCTGCAGCTGAGGGATTCGGCTGAGTCAGCATCTCCAGCCTTGCTCTGTGGGACCAGGATGCAGCGCCGTGTTCCGCTGTGACTAGGCAACCAGCCTCAGTGTTATGTGCACACATGCAACTGCTGTGCCTCTCTCTCTAATTTAAGTCTGGCTGTGTCCCACTTTTACCTCATGCAGTCTGGACAATACAGCCACTCTTTATGGTATCAGTGTGCAGCCAAGAAAACAGCCATGTTCTGTGTTTCTCTCTTTGTTCTCCTCTCATCGTTCCGTGGCCGTCCTCTCTTTTACAGCTATTTTCGACTTCCTGTGGTTTTTAGCAGTATATGCCCATATGACATTTTCTGTATTTTATGATTGCATTTTTTATTTTTTTTCTTTTAGATCAAAAGTAGTCTCAAGACGAACTTGAACACACGCGTACACATAGAAACTTTAGATTTAAATAAATCTAATTAATACCTGTGGAGAAATGTCTCTCACCTTTCACTACAGGACACTGAAAATATCTTAAAAAGGTCATAATGTCTCACCTGTATTCTGTATTTCCTAAGTCTGTGTTTAATCTTAACACTTTATTCCTGATGTACAAATCAGTGCTGAAATACGTTGTGTGTGTGTGTGTGTGTGTGTGTGTGTGTGTGTGTGTGTGTGTGTGTGATCATTTGAACCCTAAACCACATTTTGGTGTATGGTCCATATTCCTCTCTTTTACATTTTGTCGATTCCCGTAGAAAATAACAACAACAAACAGATGAACTCGCCCAGGTCTGTCCCGTGTGATACGATACACAGTTTAGGAAGAGGCTGACTGTGCTGATCCACAGCTCAATTCTTAATGCCGCAGCTGACAGAGGACCGACGCGTTAGATTCACGCAAATGGATATATTGTGTTCGGCGCATCCCACTGCCAACCCTATGATGAATAATAAAGTTTTATTCATTTTTTCCATCTCCACGTCCATGTTAGGAAAGCTCACACCCTCCGTGCCCCCTTTCATTTGTAACGACAAAAACCGGTGGGTGTCAGAGAGGAGAAACCGGTTTGAGCGGCGGCGCTGGCTATAATGCGTTCCTCGCTTATTAAGAACATTGAGCATAAAGAGCTGAGTTGAAGTTTGAAGATGTAAATCATCGAGCGTTTAAGACCACTTATGTCTAATTTATCCTGCTCGGTCGGAGCTTTTTTAATTTTTGCTCCAATTTCGATCCAATTTGTATAGCGTCCTCTGTTCCCATAGGACTCAAACGTAACAAAGCCCAATATGTCTCATCCAGCTGTTCGTGCTAAACGAACGCATCAAAACTTGTTACAGGTAATCAAATGTAATTTCTTTAAATTACGCAGGTTTTCCAGGTTTTATGCATCGCTCGTCATGAAAATATAGGCAATCTCCTCCCTTACAGTCCATGGAATTCTACTGCGTTTCGCCTCGAAGCTCCGTCTCACTGATCATTGATTCTCCCAAGTTTGTGGCCACAAACTATAAATTAATCAATACAATTACACAATACCACATTTACCCAAAACGCACCATCACTGTCAAAACTGTCCTCAGACGTTCTCTTGGTCACAAAAAGGCTCGCCGCCCACTATCCCCCATCTTTCATGATCTGAAGGAGCAATATTATACAGATATTGCTTTTGCACAGAAAGGTTACCGTGGATACAAGGCTATTACTTAATCGCTCAGCTTGTGGCATTTGGAACCATCGCTGGCTGGCCTATAATTACTCAATTCCAACAATTCCATCCATTGCTCTTGTTCAGCTGCGATTTGAATAATTGTACAGTGAACCATTTCGGAGCCCAGTGGAGTGCCTTGGATACTGTTATGGGTCATTGTGATTAAGAGGTAGTGAGTAATTGTAGGAGCTTTTGGAGTCAATTGAGGTTGATAGCGTTGGCTGTCACAGGCCATCTGTCTCTTTCAGTGAGTCAACACACTCCGGTTTTGTTGGACATCGGGGAATCGTAGGGTTGTGTGGTCTGGTTAGTCTGTGGCAGTTATTTGGATCGAGCAATTTGCTGTGCTGAGATCCGACCTAATAGGGGCACTGACATGTTCCATTATATAGAGAATAACTCCATCATCGTCTCTTGGCGGATGATTGCCACACCTCCGGAATTGCAAACTTTACAATGATTGTCAATATTGTGGACGTAAACCCACACAAGTTCCTCTGGTACGTGATACACAAGCACACAAAGCGAGAGAGAGAGTCAGAGAGAGAGAGATAGAGAGAGAGAGAGAGAGAGAGAGGAAAAATATCGCACAATACAGCTTTGCCAAATTGGAGAGTGCGTCTCATAAAGGCTTAGATCACAATGTGACAAAGTGAATCAGAACAACAGCGAGCGGCAAGCATTTCATTACGTTTGGTTTACAACTGCCACTCCATCAGCGCGTCTTTATGGGCCCCCGAGCTCCTTTTTGTGTGGCTTTTTCTGCTGCGTGTTTTTCTGTGCGTGCGTGCGTCTCCGGCTCACATTACAGAGGCCGCTCGCTTTTACAGTAACTCCTGATGACAATGCCGTGGTACACAAATTACAGACGCAATTTTCCTCAGCCCTCCCCCGCAGGAATAACGATTTGCTTTGCCCACTATACACACAACGGCATAATAAGGGCTCATTACGAGGCGACCAGATTCATTTTGTCTGTAACGGGAGAGAACGCTCGGCAGATTTAAGGTACGGGAGATCCTTCACGGGGATAAACATTTGACTCTGATGCCTTGTTGCATTTCTACGTGTGGTGCGTTCTCTTTGAGTATATGCTGCGTGTGTACGCTTCACCTTTGATGGGCAATGAGAGTCAGCGAGCGCTTGATTCAGTTCCTATGGTAACATCTTGGACCAATCTCTGCGGGGAGATCGACTGGACCGAGTGGAGGCTACAAAGACTTTGCCACATTCTTTGAATTTGCTCGCTCTTGAGTGATTTACGACGGAACCGTAACACGATATGGCAAAATTAACCCAAAAGCAGCGGTGTTGAATTGTCTCCGTGTGCTGTAAAAGTTGTTGTTTTATTATAAAATCACTGGAAGTGGTCATTTCCTTGGCACCCCTCTGCCCACCCCACCCCCGTGCCTTTGTCTTCCTCTAAGCCCTTGGTAGTCCTCAGCAGACAAGAGTAAGAGGCCACTTGGTGTTAATGCTCTTCAGGAGAGAATTTATTTCAGCCGGGACACAGTGCATCATGCCAAAGGAAAGACTTCCTGACCCACAATCCGCTTAAGCCTCGACCAAGGGCACAGTGAGTTACGGCTCCCCACAGCACCGTGTCACGGAGAGAAGCACGCAGAAGCAGAGGTCCGGGGAACAGTGAGGCGCGTGGCAATCGATTTCTCCTTGGGGGGACTCCGACACAGACGCCGTGGCCCTGATGACTCCTACCTTCTGACTCCCTCCCCGCCCTCTATCCCTCTCTTTTTCAGACTCTTTATCTATCTATTTATCCACTTTACCCTTCTCGTCGTCCAGCCTTTTCTCACCTGCCTCCGGCCCACCTGACCAACGTCACGTCCGTACCTGCTTACTCACAAATCCGGCGGCCCGGTGTTTGTGACTCCTGCCTGACCCGGCCCTAATTAAACACAATTAGACAAATCCCACGGACTCCAGCGTAATCCTCTGGACTACAGCAGGGGCGCGAGAGCACGAGCGGGAGAGACAGTAAAAGGAAAGAGGGAGACTTGGCAGGAGAAGGGACAGCACATCCCTGCAGAACAAAGCCAAGCATAGCATCTAATGTATCAAACACATGGATTAGTGGTTAGCTGGGAGAGCCGGGGCTGAGCGAGGGCTTGCGGTTTCCAGTTTTCTTGGAGGCTGACTTGGCCCAGTGAGAGACAGGGGGCCCGAGTTAGTTTTGTGGGAGGCCAAAAATCCATTTCTTCAATGTGTAAATTGACAACTGAATAAAGACCAGTAAATATTTCATAATACTGTCCGGGAGGATTTATTTTTGTTTGAAAAGACAGGTGCCTGCCACCATTATTAGTTTTCCACATTTATGAAACCGGAGTCCGCGCGTTGAGACGTAGAATAACAGGAAAGACAGAAGGGTAAAAAAAAAAAAAAAAATGAAGGAGGAAAATGGAGGAAGCCCCGCAAGGTCACGTTAGCGTGTTTGTTGTTCTCCAGGATAAGTCGCAGCTACTTTCCACAGCTCCTTTAGCTTTGACGCACCACAGTATCGCCGTGGCATTTCATCACTTTGTCCAAACACAGCAGCGCCATCGACAGGCCTTTCCACGGCAACTTGTGGATTTGGAACAACTCGGTAACAAATTGGACACACGGAACCGTAACTGCGAGCAGGCTTAATGATCACCTTCTCACCTCTCTTATTGTGTTACGAATGCCGCAATATTTTCATAACCGTGGAAAGATAATCTCGCACTTGACTCCCAGTATTGAGTCATTTCAACAGACCCACTTTTGGCCATGTATTATTCACGGGTATTCAAGCCCCACTCTGGCCCAGGGAGGAAGTGCTCTCTCCCAGTCTCCGTCACAGGATATCAGCCTCTAATTCATTATTCAACACGCTGGAGCAGGGCCACTCAGTCTCACTCACTGCTTGGACTGAAGGGGATGGTGTGGGACTACAGAAGCTGGTCCGAGGCCTCCACTGATTTCTTCCCTCTGCTCTGTAAACTCTTCAGATTTCCCTTTTTTTGGGATGGATGGACGGATAGATGGGATCCAGATTCAGACACAGAATTGCTGTTTGATGCTCCTTAATTACAGTCGTGCTGTTTACTCACCTGTCGGAACGCTTGATATATACTGTCAATGATGATGATGATGATGATGATTTTGACAGTGGTAACAATAACAGTGGTGATTCTCTTTGTGAGTCTGATCATCGTAATGATGCTGCTGCTGACGATGATATGACAGTGATGATGGAGATAATGGTCCTCGAGGAAGCAAGGTCAAAGATATTAAGAAAAATAATGTCAACATGCTCGGTATTTCAATGAAATGTAATTGAGATGTTGCTATGATACGGCGGAGATCAAGAGTAAAAAGCATTAATGTGTCATGAAGTCTTCTGGAAGGACAAAATCACGAATCAGTGTGTGCTCGGAAAGAGGTGAATATTATAGACAGCTACACTATAGATTTGAGCTTATATAGCCTATTTTTAGCTATTACATAGGAATTATGCACATAAACTCACCTACACAAATACAAAATATTGTATTTATTTTTCAGTTTACACAAAATACAGAAATAGAAACAATCATAAAATATGGTGCATGAGATGGATGCAGTATTTGTGCATCAACCGTTACAGTAGAGAGGCTTTGTTGGTAAACCTCATCGCGGCCACTCAGGGGAACCGATAACCAGAAAGATCCCAGCAGAAAAGGGAAGATATCTGTGATGCTGCGCTGTAATCTAATCAGTGTGTGACCACAAATGACCGGTGCAGTCGCAACAGGAGCAGGAATGTCTCATATTTACAGAATGACTTCATCTAACGGTCATGTGAAAGCATGGGTGGACACATCAAGTACATACAGTTATGGTAAAAAAATAAAAATATTCTGAAAAATAAACATAAAAACATGTGCTGTAATTCACAGCACGTTTAACCTTTGTTGAACAACGCCTGCTGTTGCATTGACACAGACAGAAGTATATATGTATAGAATTTAAAATGTATATGCGGTGTCAAAAATCTGTAATAATATTTGTAATACGTGATGTAAATAAGAGGTTGATCCAAAACAATAACACGTCAAAAATGACTTTCCAGCCCTTATTAATGGCTGTGATGAAGAGGAGAGTGGCTGAGGGGTCAGATTTGAAGGCTTGGCAAAGGATCTATCAGATTAAATTAGGTCAGAGCCATGGAGGTCTCAGGAGATGGGCAGCAGAGGGGAAAGTTTCTGGTTTTGGGTCATCTGTGCCCCAGACACAGCTAACTCCAAAACCAGTGGGCAAACAACCGACCACCAACCTCTCCCATCCTCCGCTCCTGAAATTTTCCTCTCTCGCGTTCTCCAGCTCCTTTGCTCCAGTGCATCACCATCATCCTTCTTCATCCTTGGTTTCCTCTCATTTCCCTTTCTCATTTCCCTCACCACTGTACGCCCGATTAAAATCACCTCCCCGTTTTAATCAGTCTCCCTTAACCCCATTAAACCACCATTGCCCTTTATTGGAGCAATATTGTAATCATTTTGCTGCAAAGTGAACCAAATAGGGAAAAAATAAAAGTAAATTTACTGTAAAAAATAATCTGCCCACTTTAACACCTGGATTCAAACCTGGACAGGAGAGACATCTTTGTTGAAATGGCAGAATCAGTCATCAGTATCAATTACATAAGGTGAAGCCGCTTCACCAGGACCTCTGTTTTATCCACATACCTCTCGAGTGTCTTCTGTGTCGGTGAGGCAGCCCACACCGTCACAGCCAGGAGTCCCGTGGTCCCCCTATGCTTTTCTGGCACCCTCTGATGCTGGATAACTACATTAAAAGAGGAACTCTTAACATCTAATATTTCTTCTATGTGCCAAATCTGTGTAATTATAAGTGACATGTCCCGTACCAAGATCTAGAATCTGTAACCAAAATCCGGTCTGCCTCCATTTGATGCTTGATTGGCAGTGGAATGCTCTTTTATTATTCTCCTTGTAGG
>OMNV01005889.1:1502-25902 GCA_900303265.1 Brotula barbata
ATTGCCAATCTGCAGTATCAGACAGCCACCATTAACCATACAGCCAAGGAGGAAGGAAGAGGAGAAAGAAGAAGAAGAGGAAGGAAAAACAGAGGGAAAATAGTCAGTACTGCAAAAGATGCAAGGGCAAAACCTCTGAGACAAAAGATTTCACAAATTAAAAAACGAGCAGGCGTCATGTTAAGACTTTGGAAAGGGACAGAAAAAAAGTAAGATACACAGATAGTCATAGACATGTTGCATTTACAGTAAACACACACATGTTGATCTGCCTGATGTCAAGCCTGAGGATCTGAATCCAAGCTGTGGAGGCTTAAAATGGTCCCATCCCTGTGGGGGAGAAAGGGTGCTGTCAGTCAGAGATTCTCCTAATTCTTCTGTCCTAGTGAGGGTGCAGAAATACAAGAACACCCACATACACCAGACAGAGCTACATTATTGTACCACTCTCAGGAGTGGTTGGGAAGATTCCCACAGGAAAGCTGGAAGACAGATATCTGTTCACCTAGAAAATAGACTTCACGGAACAATGATCTCTCTCCCTCGCTCCCTCTCCCTCTCTCCTTCTCTCCCTCTCGCTTGTTCAGCTCTGCTCTCTCTGTCTCTGTTTCCCTCCAGGATTAGGAAATACATCTGTGTGGCATCATAGATTAGCTCTGCATTGAGCATTGTTTCTTGTTTTTAGTAATTGGAGAGAGTGTCTGTGCGGATTCTGAGTCATCCAGGTCACGGTTATCCAAGGATCGAGGGTAACTGGACTCCTCCGACGGTCTCCTTCAGTTCTGATCGATTGGTGAGGAGTCCCAGGTCTGTCTGGACACCATCTTCCTGTACAATGAAGTTTTACAGACAAAAGCATGGTATTGTCCGTTGTGGCCAACCACTACATGGAATAAGTAGACAGCCGAGCCCTGAGCTCCTTCAGTGAGACGGCACTGAGCCTCTGCTTTAGATATGTGGACGATTCATGGGTCAAACTGAAACCAACACAGTTTGGTGTACACACTGGAACACAAGCTAGGAGTTGTCAGAACACACAAGTGCCCAGGAGATGGGGCACAGACACATGATGGATGCACTTAAAGCTTGCAGACACGACAACTGGACCTTTGTGGAAAATGTCCGCAAGATGCAGGAAGAAGAAAAAAAACTTGCGGGTTCTGGAGGAAAGAAGAATAAACACAACAATATTGTCATTTTATATGTGTTTGGAATATATGAGAAACTCAGGAGGATTTTCAACAAACGCAGCATTCCTGTGTCACCCACTAAGACAGAAACTGGTCTACCCGAAAGAACGCACACCCAAACACAAGTAAAGTAATCCAGTGGATGAAGTCTAATGCAGTGTGGATGGCTCGAACTCACGGCCTAACATAGGAGGGCCTACTCCTCATGTCAGGACTCAGCATTTCACCTCCACCTGAGAGACAAGGGACACTCTTTCAAGGACAACAATATGCAGATCTCGGATAGGGAGGACAGATGGTCGGAAAGAGGAGTGAAGGAGGCAATCTGCGTTAAAGACAGAAACCGTCTCTCAACTGAGGAGGAGGTCTACCAGACCACTTATGGCCACCACTCTGTCCCTTACCAGGAGACCTAACAACCACTCACATCTGGCCTCATTTGACAACTCAAACAACTGTTGATTACACTTGGCCTGAAATGATATAAATGACTGTCGTTACAACAGGAACGCTAATGAACCAAGTAGTATCAATGACCTCGATTACGACCCCAAGGCGTTTAATACCTGGGACTCCCCATAGAGGAGGCAAAACGTCTTCAAGTACTTTCAACAAAGTCCAGTTGCCCTGGATTCAACCCTCCTTGGATAATTGGGAAGTATTGAATGTGGCTAAATATAGATTTAAATGTCCTTGTGCTGAAAAATACTGCCTCTTACGTCAAAGTTGGAAATTCCAATTTTCGAGGGAAATAAGACCTCAAATGTGGCTCTCCAACTGATCCAAATGTTAGTTCATCCCCAGCGCCTAATACTTTTCTACTCTTTCATTAACAACATGATGAACCTCTCTATAATGATGCAGGAAATCTGCAGAAATAATCATCATCCATATATTTTCTGCTGCTTATCCGGGTCCAGGTCACACTGACAGCATGACAAACAAAGAAGACTACACATCTCTCAATGTTACATTCTCCAGCTATTCCTGGGGGATCCAAGATGTTCCCCAGGCCAGATGGGATGTACAAGACATATAATCAACATCTCTTAAAAAAAGATCGCCAGAATGCCAGATTCATTTTCTGGGCCTTCGCAGATTAAAAATGAACAATCATGAGAGAATCATGATGGAATCAATCAAAACACTGGTCCTAAAGCAGAATAGGAGATGTGAATTGATAGCTAGATTAGCATTTTAAGTCACGATTCTGCCTGTAGAGTTTGTTTAACGGATCGTCATTACATTTCACCAGGCATTCATGGAACAGCTGAGTTGCATTAAACTTCTGATCTAATGTCATGTGACAAATTAAGAATTTATAAGACTGTTGTTGTCATAGTGGAGGCAAAATCCAGTATTACAATGTTACCCAACCTGCAGCTCTGCAGAGATTTTAGCAGCTGTTAGCTCACTGTTTTGGTTTTAGTGCATACTTCAGTTTCATCTGTCCATTTCCAGCAGTAGAAAGCAGCTGTTTCCATTAAAAAGCTGTGAAATTGAGAAAGCCCGGGCACCAAAATGAACACAAACAAATCTGATAAACTATTCATCGTCGCAGCAAAATATCCAAATATTCTCACAGCTGGTGGAGAGAAAAACATAGGTAAAGGCAAATTAAGTGAATACACAAACAACATAATGTCAGACATGAAATAAAAAGAAGTTTTAAGGGTAACAAGTGAACTTTCTACACATTCTTAAAACTCCTCTGTTGACTCGTACATTATTTTGACCTGTTTTTAAAGGTGCCTGTGGCATTGCAGCATGTACAAGATGTGTGAGCTATATGGAACAATAGTCACTAGTTATATCACACCCAACCAGCTGGCTTGTGTGCCTGAACAACAGATGACAGATGCGTATCCCCTGCCCGACTGCCTTTTTATCCTTCAGTGTAAGCTGATGCCCCTCATCTATTACCACGCAGCCATTTGTTCTCCATAAGCCACCTCTCTCTCGTCCTCTCACCACTTTGTTTCCATTTTCATCTGCCTCCTACGCACTTCCTGTCCGCCTGTTTCTACACTTTAAATATCAAAAAAGCTAATGGATGAAACAATTAACACTCTGGGTGGTACTGTACAAACACCATGATAAATCAAAATGCGATGAGGTAAATCTTGTCAAAACTGAATCTTGTGAAATGATGAGTAGTGCACATGTACAATATCTAGAGCAGAGGTAGGCAATTCTTCACATGAGAAGCACAGAATGTTGACGGGTAGCCAAACAATTGTCACCAAATAACTGTAAATTTACCACTATTAGATTACAGAAAATAAACTGTGCTTTTACTGTTGTTCTTCAGCATTTATTATATTAAAAATCACTCCGAATAGTATCTTAATGAGAACATTAAATTATATATTATACATAATCCCCCCCCACACACACGCGCACGCACACGCACGCACACGCACACAACTGTTTACAAATGAAAACGTGAGTTTCTTTTGCGTGAATTAGCAAAACAAACTCACGTTCGTCACCTTCACATTCGGACAGATTTCTGTGTTTCTCTTCGTGTTTTGTCTCAAGTTGTCGTCTTTTAACGGAGCTTCGTGTTCGTTACAAACTAAGCTAACAGTTTTATCGTAAATACGAAGCACTCGGTGAGCTATTAAACACAACAGGCATCAATCTTCGGCTTTTTAGCGCTCAACATCAACAACACCACCCACGCGCAACCGGACGACGCCGGGAGGTCAAACGTCACTCACGTCAATCAACGATGTCAGGTGGAAGCCCACTCACCACACACGAGCGTTTCAAAATAAAAGCCAACTAAGGTCATTTCATTTATTTTTTTAGCCTCATAAGTAAAATGGTGTGGTCTGTCTTCAACATCGCAGGCCAGACAGAACTATCATGGGCCGTGCAATGCCCAGGTCTGATCTAGAGTATGATTTACAAATAAAAGTGTGCAAATAACAACTGTGCAGGTGCACAGTTTATTTTCAATTTAGGCCATATTTCTCCTGTGCACTTTTAACTTTTCTGCAAAATATAATCAAAAAGAAATGACCATCCATCACTAAGTGAATGCATACATCTACTTTCTGTCAAGCTGATAAAAAGGGATGAGTTGCGTAAATGGGATGAAGTGTCCAAGGTGTTCGCTATCATAAAGGACTAAGTGTGAAAGAAACCTTGCCTTTTACCCTACATCACAGAGAATCAATGGAGGAGCTGGCTCCATTTTAGATTTATCATGCATCCAATGCCCTTTCATTAAAAGTTGGAGTGTATAGATCAATATTGTTTTTATTTGCTATTCAAATTCCGTCTGAATTTGGGGTGTATGGGCTGCCAAGGCTCTTTGAAAAAGTTCCCATTAAGGACAAAGTCAACAAAAAATTGAGAGTGTGTGAGAGATTGACTGTGACTGCCAGCTAAAGTCTGCAGCAACCAATCAGTCAAGAGTCCACACAACCGTACGCCTGTAGAAAACCACTACTGTTGTTTTCTGCAAACCGAGATACGTGACTTAGCATTTGTCTCCACAACACACACACAAGGACACGCATGCTGCTTTGGAAGGCTTTCTTAAACACACACCTCCATTCTCTCGCAATTTAGCCACACCTGCACACTAGAGTTACCATAAAATATACATACTGAAACCTTGACTCAACATAGCACCTCGACTAAGTAGATTTTTGTGAACGTGTGTGTACGTGTGTGTGCACTGAGCCAGCACCCACTGAATAGATAATATGAGTCATTCCACAGAGAGAAACTGTCACATTGCATGAAACAATGTCATTAATATTGCTTTACTGTCACAAGGATTTAAAATTTGATGCTATAAGACTGTATAGACACTTATTTTATACAATAGAAGATATTAATGAAGAAAATATTTAAGTGTATGTATAAATAAGAGCAAAAATAAATTAAGCCTGCCAACATAACCCCAATCATATCTACAATTAATCCGATATGTGATGGGGGTTCACTTCACTGAGATGAAGAATCCAGAATGGCATTCTCACCTGGCCCAGGTGAGAATGCTTTTCTCACTAAGGGCAGGACAGAATGTTGCAGGCCTATCTGAGCCGTCTGATCCATCATGCTGGCCTGTTTCTGCAGAAATAATTGACTCATTTCAGCAGATGATGTTTGAGTATGGGCCTGTGAGTGAGTGATACGCTGACAACCTATTTCCCAGGACACAAAAAGTAACAGGCAATTTTCTGAAGCTCGTATTGGACAAAATTCTTGTTTTCATTTCGGGTAATTGACTGTGTGTCAGCAACTGTAGGAAAGTATACAACCTTAATTTAACTTATTTGGTTGGTTAATCACTGATATATGCAAAGGATGGGGAACGAGTGAGTGAAGGAGCCCCTTTCAACCAAAAACAAAAATGGCTGTGTCCCTGAAGAGACGTTGGATTCTGCTGAGGAGTCTGAATGGAAAAACGATCGCGTAAAAGTGCTGCCATAATGAGAACACGCTGTAGCAGTAAAGGTAACGCTAGTTTCTCTAAAGTCAATCGGGATCTTTATAGACTCGCCTGAAATATTTCCTCTGATGAACTGATGGCTGCGAATTTTGAATTAAGGAGGCTTGACCACTTTGATGAGTACGACTGAAATGAAATGGATTATATAAGAGGAAAGAGGTTGAATCATGTTTAATAAAGATTCCATTAAATGTACTGTAACTTTACACCTCCTTTTTAAAGTGAAAATATTCAAATGACGTATCCTTACTTTCGATTACTGGAAACTTGCAGCTGTCAAATGGAAAAAGACGTTTCTAAGGCAGTTCACGACCTACTGTAAAGGTTTGCTTTGTTGGATTAATTTCTATAGCCATGAACCTCAAATTTTGCAGCGTTGACAATCTTCAACATATACATCCTCATGTTGGACAATCTCAAATGAGGGACACTAACTGAACGGTTTATATATCCCGTGCAGGAAAATCCACAGAAATATAATTAGTTAGTCAAATGAACTGACAGTCTATGTATTGTTGATGCAAACTGATTAACATACAAGCTATTTTACATAAGATTAATTATTAAAAGACACATTAAAACACCAAAACCAGACATTAAATGTTTATTTTCTTTCATTTATTCTAATCAAGGCTGCTATGTTTTTTATGTCCCACGAACCATAATAGGCATTTTAACCCAGATGTCAGTAAGTTTGCTTGTCCTTGAAGTACAGAAAAGGCTTCCTGACTGGCTGACTGACAGACTTGAATTCTAAAAATATGTTACACAATCCTCCAAACAAGGGAGGGTTGAGTGATATATGGTTGTAAAATTGTATGGGGAAAAAAAAGACAAGACAGACAGGAGACAGGGAGTTTTTCTCTCAAAGTTCTCCTGTGTCATGTCCTTTTTAAGCTTCCATCAGCAAGTACACCAATCTACACCACTCCCTGGGGTCCAATCCCTCTTCATCTTCTCGCCTCTGTCCAACCAGCCACACATTCATCCATCAACCATTCATCTATCCATCCATCCTTCGCCCCAATCCAGCCATCCATGGAGGGCAGACGAAGACCAGAGAGGACAAAATTGAAGAGTGGAGACAGAAGACAATCTGAGAAGGACGGAGACGCAAAGAGGAATGGAGGACTGTCGTGGAAGGAGAAGCTGAAAGACGAGAGGATGGCATGGATGGGGAGCTGTGTGTGTGAGAGGAGAGAAGAGGAGAGGAGAGGAGAGCAGAGTGACCTTGTGTTAGATTGATGTATCTCTGGAGAAAACGGATTGTGAGCCCGCTCACACATAAAATGCACACACAAAGACACACACACACTCAGCCATAGCGATCACCACTTTGTCACTGTGCTGGCTTATCTGTTATCCTGGCACAACCATCTTTCTCTCCCTCGCTCTCTTTCTCTCTCCGTCTCAGCAGTACATCAGGTCTGGTAG
Source organism: Brotula barbata (assembly GCA_900303265.1). Classification (NCBI taxonomy): domain Eukaryota; kingdom Metazoa; phylum Chordata; class Actinopteri; order Ophidiiformes; family Ophidiidae; genus Brotula; species Brotula barbata. The sequence goes on from OMNV01005889.1 coordinate 8,598, forward strand.
CAGCCAGTTTGGCATTGAGCTGAGCTGACGGCAGCAGTGGAAGTAAGCAGAAAGCAGTTGTTCTGGGGACACATGGTGGAAATACATACACATGTTTCCTCCTCGTGGTCAGCAAATGCAAAATCCGAATAGCTTTCAACAGGTGTGTGTGTTCAATCAACGCAGACCATTATGTTCTGCCCACTGAGGTCTTAGGAAACAGAACGGAATGTAGAAAAAAAAAGAATGACAGAATGACAGAGGGGGAAGTTGTAGTGGGTAGTATAGGATGTCAGGGGGTGTTGACGTGCCAATGTAGACAAATGAGGATGATAATGAGAGGACGGGGGACAAAATGGAATATGGAAAGAGGGAGAGATAGCATAGATAGATAGATAAAGAGATAGAGGGACAGAAGGCAAGGAGAGGGGAAGATGGAGTTGGACAGATGGGAGAGGCTTCACTTCACGGAAAACAACAGAGAGTGGTAATAAATATGAAAATCACCTTGAGACTCCAACTCCACCCATATACTAACTCAGAGATAAAATCTACCATAAATCTGCACCACGTGACAACAACAAAAGCATCACTGGGTGTTAGCGGTTTAAATGTCACAATTAGTCATGGCTCAGGTGCTAATTTTCAGCACGCGCAGATAAATGCATCCCCACCCCCTCCATAGGACAGAACTACAGATGGTGGAGACAATGAATACTTTTCCAATCTAATACTAACCGATGAAATTACTGTTGAAATGAAAACTGCTCATAAAGGTAATATTTGTGGTAGACTGGTGTCAACGATTGCATTACATTATATAAGGGGAGTCTCATTGGTTAGCACTATCTCAAGAAGTTCAAAACTACTAGTTAGCTGGTATAAATGAATAAGTGGGTGTATACAAACCATTTTAACTTTTAATGGCCCCAGCACGACAAAGTTGTAATTACAATTCACATGTAATTATTGTATGACAGAGGTCTCTGATTCAATTTTTACAAACAATAATTCAGATTGTTGAAATCAACAATTCTATTTTTACCAGTAAGAATTCAATTGTAGAGTTCTCTATATTAATATATTGTGTTTTTACATGTATTATTAAATTAATTTTAAAAAAAAAAGGTCTTTTATCTGGACCCAGAGTCTGTATTAAAGTTTGATTGATTGATTGATATGTGCAAATTCTGGTTTGTAAAATGATGTTGTAGTTCTCAAAAATGCACTTTTTAATAGTAAAAATAGGATTATGCAAATCAACAATATTATTTTTTACGGAGTATGGATTGAATTATAGATCTCTGTATTCCAAATCTTACCAGTGAAAGTGTGATTCTTACTATAAAAAATCAGAATTCTTACAAGTGAATACCATGCTATAGCTGTATACACTAACCATTGACTAAGAACTGCAGAAGTTGCGTAAGTGCCTAAACTTCTTCAGGAAGAAGTTATATAGAAGTAGTGCAGCTGGACTGACATCCAATAAGCTGCATGGCAGACAACCTTGAAAGACGCTCGGTACTCAAATTTACATATTATCAAACCTATTTCTATTGTACGCTCTGCAAAAACCTAGTTAGCCTGGGAGATACACAGACATTGACATAGAGCGAGGACACACACGAGAGAGAAAGAATAAATAAAAGATAAATAATCACATGCGGCATTTAGGCATAAATAAGGGTGGCAGAAGAACACGGATAAACACACAGCACACACAATCAGGCATAATTCTTTCCCTACCTCCTATTTTGTATTGCTCACATTCATAAGACACATTTAATTAAAACAAGTAGCGCAACTGTGGCTACACACCATAGGCTCCAGCTGAATTCATAATCAGAGTGCAGCCTACAGAATTCCCCAGAGCAGAGTTTGCACTTCATCCTGTTATTTTCACGAGGCGATAGTCACATTAGCAATGTAAGTAATATAAAGCTTGAATCCAATGAGAATTAGTAGCTGTGAGTTACCAGCTCATTTGATGTAACAAAGAATTAATTTCAGTGATGGATATTAAAAGACCATTTTTCAATCAGCTGCAATCTTTGGCAAGTGTGTGGAGAATCACATGAAAAAATAAAGGAGCCGTACAATGTCTTCAGCCAAAGAGCCCAATTTGAGACACTGTGGGTCCTCACCCCAAGATCAAGGCTCATTAAAATATACTGGTACTCTTGTCACTCACCAAAAAATGAGTAAATATAGTCTCCCAGCCTGAGTCCTGGGCCAATTAAAACATACTGGTACTCTTGTCATGGGCACCCAAACAGATTCAGATGCTCATTCTAGGAGTAAGACTCATTAAAACGCATCAGGGCTCATGTCATGAGGCCGAAAGCCTGGGTAAACTATTGTCCGTCAAAACCTGATATCCAGGCTCATTAAAACATACTATTCTTGTTATGCGCACACTCACAAGAAGAAGAAAAAAAAACACCCACAACCCTGTGAGACACTGCCAGCAGTTCAGGGATCACTATTTGTGCATCTGAGTGCAGGTACACGACGACAGAATAATGGATCCAAAAAGAATTAGAAGAATTTTTAACAAGGTAAAATTTCATTGAGAGGAGGACCAGTGCCTGGCTCAGATGAGAGTGCAAACACACACACACACGCACACCTTGGCAGACCTTTGGCTCGAGCTTCTGACAGCTAAATGCCATCCAGATAAATCTCAAGGACTAAGGGTTAAATGGAATATTAATATTCTGACAAATTGAGCAGAAAATCAAGCATGAATAGGTGCTCAGCCTGTCTCTTGGTGATGACTTCATTCCCATCCTGCGTTGCTTTACTTTACTCTCACTTTTATCTGTCATGGTACATTGTAAGGATGGCCTTTTTAAATTATTATTTCGATGAAACTTGCACATTTGGTTTCTTTTGGATTTTTAGTGTGACTGATGTCCGATCAAATGTTAAACGGAATGGCAAAACAGTAGATTGAATTGGAAAACAACTTGGTAAATGGTACAATAACAGATACAACCAGAGAATCCTTTTAACAAATTTTACTGTCTCTTTAAAGAACCATTGATAGATTTACAAGACTTATTCCATTTTTTGTCCGGAAACAAACGTCAGACAACAAAAAGGATTTTTAGCTACTACACTGAGGCAGGACAATCTCACACCTGTGTGCAGCTCACCGAGATGTGTTCAATATGAAAATTTAAGTCTGAAGTCAAAAAAGCCATGAACACCATTTTGATATGAAATCCCTGCTGAGAAGCCCTGATTTCACTGTGACTCATAAGGAAGTGGACCTAAAAAAGTGGAAAAAGAGAGTGAGAGCGTGAGGAAGATGGATAAAGAGACCAAGCGAGAGAAAGCCTTTACCTTTATCTGTGTCTTGGCCCAGACAGGTTGATAGCAGCAGCAGATAAAGGACTCCTGCTCCCATTATACGTAGCCATTTGACTCGGCCCCATGACGAAGGCCCCATTAAGTACATTCCAACCATCTTCACCACCGAGCTTCACCAAGCATCCACCTACAGAGAGGAGAAGAGAGGCACAGATAAATACAGGTCGGTCACAGCCGCTCACCTCATGACCAGATGTTTGAATTTTATGCTAGATTGACAACAACGGCCCAAAAACATCAGACAGTGAGTGCTGGGTTTGTGTATAAAGAGATGGAGAGAGAGAGGCTTGTAATATGTATTCTAATGCAAGTAGTCTTAGATACTATCTATCTATCTATCTATCTATCTATCTATCTATCTATCTATCTATCTATCTATCATCCATCCATCCATCCATCCATCCATCCATCCATCCATCTATCTATCTAGCATAATTCCATCCATCCATCTGTCTAGCTATCTACCCAGATATATACTTGGCAGAAAATTGTTAACTTTGAATCCTGAGAGTAATCCCATTCTATACTAAATGTATCTGTAACCTGAGCACACCTTTTATCTGTAACAGGATATTCTTATTTTTGGTAACCAATTGACGTAATACTTTTACATGTACTTCGTTGTAGCTTCACTTTACGGCTGTTATACAAAATTATAAAGTCTTTGATCAATCTCTGTGCTTTTGCATCAAAGTAAGTGGATATTTGAAAGGGATTAGCATGACAGTGGAAATATGGATGATGATAGAGGAGGAAATAGTTTGTGCAGCGATCAGCAGTAACAATAATGGTGGAAATATCAGAGAGGTTGCCTCAGCTGATGCTAGATAATTTTTCTGCACCTTCTCAGAGCATAGACATACAGAAAGTATAAGAAAATTCAATACTTGCATACATTTATGCTGCATACGTTTAAGTTGTAGCTCCTGAAAGTGCATCATCAACCAATCATGACACTCTCTGTCCTAAATGTGCGCCAAAAATGCAGAAATGTGTCATGAGTAAGCCTGTCTTACAGTAATTCATGGACACGATTTAATTGTCTCATTGTCATTATTATGGAGAACATATACAATTGAGGGCTCGGTCTGGGTCAGGAATGTATAAATATATGAGCTCAAATATATGAGATCATATATCCTTTGAAAGACTGTATGTCATATTGGGCTATATAAATAAATCTGACTTATATGTTGGATGGAGGGAGAGGGGGAAGAAATACCTTCCATTTATGTGTGGGCACTGCATGTGTGCAACTTCTGTGTGCGCTTGAGTATCTTTGGCTGTGAATAATTACATTTCATACATTGTAAATGTATTGCTGAGGGGAAACAGAAGGCCTCTTTGAAGTTTTCCATCAAAAAGACATTTCTGTGTTGCGTGTGTCTGCATGTATGCGTCTATAAATTGGGCTCTGATTGCTTTGCCGTAATGCAACTGGAAACCATCTACCATGTGAATACAGCTGCCCACTTACTTACACAAACATTTCGCCTAGAAAAGAAAGCGTCTTTCTAATGTTCAACACAAACACTAATGGACTGTGTGTCCCTTGATGTGTGTTTATGTGTATGTTATAAGTTTATTAGGCTACTTATAGCAAACTACACAACCCGCACTTTGTGGAATTGTTGATTCAGGGGCGTTCATGCCAACTTGTAATGTCTTCTGCCAAGATTTGAACATTTTGAGCGAAATGAGTCGACTGGCTGACTCTAAATCAGACAAAGACTTGTGTGGTGTGTCCCAACTGAAGAGAGTCAATCAGCGAGTATACATTAAGTGCTCTGCTCAAGGGCACTGACACAAAAGAGTCCTATGAAGCGTTCAAATAATGAAACTAAAAATCTATTATTTTTCCAATAACTATATAATTACTTTAAAAGTGCCAAACTGGTCAGATTCCTAAATCATGCTTGTAAGTGTATTAGTCTCTTAAGAATTAAGTTGTTTCTCTTTGTTTTGGCTCATTTTTCATGGTAATACTGAAAATATTCAAATTGTTTATGCATATCAGAGAGTATTTATAAGTCAAATATGATGATGCACAAAAACAGATAATCCACAAAGAGGACCCTGACTGAGACTCAGCTGGGTTTATTTACGACAAATGTTAATTGCATTGCAGTCATGCAAAGTCGGCTGCCTGTTAATTCGAGTTAATTCATCAAGTTTCCATGGCAGCGATTACCATGACAAAGTCAGATTATCAGGGCTCTATCTGATGACTGCTGGTGGACTTGGCAGGCTATGAAATTGTAATTGTGATATTTTATCAAACCACAGAGGACAAATTAAACAGATAAGCAGGATTGAACCCACGGCACTTCTATGCCAAGGACACTCAATGCCACTGTGCTGCACTTAACTGTCCCTAATTAAGTGTAGCATATTTAGCACTTGTAGGTCCGTCTATCCATAATGGGATGAGGACATAGAGAGCTGTGATCAAGATGTGATGGAGGGGCAGACAAGGGGCCAGACCAAAACCAACACTGCTCTATTGTGGAAACATCTGAAATATTATCTGAAACATTTTGATGAGTGCTCAACACAACATTTATCAAATGACGCCACACATGATTTAACCTTGCTGACATTTATGAATAGTCTGAAGCAGATTTGAATAAGTTTGGTCCAGAGGCAACCAATCTCTAAATAAAACACGTCAGTTCTGTTTCACATTAACAAACATATATTGGCCTATTGTGTGTCGATGAAGGTTTGAAATTCAAAACAAAAATTCCCGAACCCCGCGTGTGTTTGTGGGTGTGTGTGTGTGTGTCAGCATCACTAAATGTTTCTTGCCGAAGCTTTGTGCATTGTGCTGATCCGATTGTAGGATTAGCTGCTTGCAGGGACGCTCCAACCTGTGACTGCTTGATCCACAATCCAATCAGCATCAAGCTGTCCAGTTTACAAAATGTAAGGATGCATTTCTCATTCATGTCAGCAGCTACCGTCTCCGACTGTGTTGCTGATCATTTGTTCGTCGGCCAGCTCATTTTTGAGACTTTCTGTCTGCCACATATGCCATTTTGTGATAAGTGATGTAAGTTATCTGGTAAAAATCTGATGAAACAACCCAGATACAATATTGAAATAAGCAGTATCAATGTGATTCCATAAGATCTTCCAAAATAAATCATCAAAACATTTGTCATGTTGAAGAACAAACAATTATCAAGATGACTTTGACTCCCATGAAAAAATCCTAACCCTACCCTTTCTAACATTAATGAAATAACATTAGCTGGCTTCTCATTCTTCATAATTCTTATTTCAGAAAAGAATTTACATTACACCAAGCAATACTTTTTCCAGGAATGGCTTATACACATCTGTTGAGATGAGTCATGTGCACTCTAGGGTGGCAGGTGAACGATGGAGACGGAGAAAAGTCTAAATAGAAAACAAGTATTTGCCAGATTTACCTGCAGTTACTGTCAAGTACATTTGTCCTCACTGGAGACTACTGGACATCACAATGTAATCATAGCTATTCATTTTTATTTTCCAAGGCTGTATAAATTAATTATGATTGACTTGATCTTATTGGTGTTCAATATTGGTCTTTTATTGCAGCTGAACGTCCTCATAAATATATTGGGATGTAAAATATTTTGTCTAACACGGTTTGTAAAAACAAAGTTATTTAAAATCGTTTGATAGCCCTAATGTTAATATAAAGCACGTCAGCTTTTTATTTTGTAATCACATATTATTTTATTTGTTGTTCAAGGGTTTACATGTTATTTCTATGTAGACTTTAAACTTTGTGAGTGTGTCTGTGTGGGATTTCTTCGTAACTGGTTCATAAAGTTCACAAAGCACTACATCACATGACAGAAGGCCATGTTGTAAGCGCCAGTAACCGGCACTAAGTGTATTGGGACTGAAGACGCTACTCCCTCTGGTAGCACTCCAAAAATCTCGATTCCTCATGAGATGAGAGGAAACACAGCCAACAGAGACAGGAGCAAACAAAGTGAAAGATGAGAAGATAAGAGAAATTTGAGGAAACAAAAATGGAGAAACATACAGACAAGAAAAGTGACTAGAAAATAACAGGTGAGACGTGGAACAACAAGTAAAAGCAGGAACAAGAAATGACAGGTTAGATGAGAGAAAAATCAATAAAAAGACAAAAAACAAGAGATTGCAGCTGTGCCAAATGGTCCCAATGACGTACAGAATAGTGACAAACACGTGGGGATGAACAAACTGAGGGGCTTAGTTAGGTTAAGGACAAGGCCAGAAGGACGTGCAGTGTCAGCATTGCTTTTTAAACATGCAAATGGCGTACTGCAATGATCTGAGATAATCCTGCTACCTAAGACAGTAATAATTATGAAACGACAAAGACAAAGTTATCAGTGGATAACTGATGATGATGATGATGATGATAACTGTTGCAGCATTTTGTCTTTTATCTTAGCATGGTCTGTGTCCTCCCTGTTTACCCTTGACGTAGAACTCATTGTTTACAGACTGCTACATACACATCTCCTATCATACTGACACCTAGTGGTGAGTAAAGGAACTATACAGCTATAACTTAAGACAACAAGGCAGACTTTACAAAATGCTGTATGTTGCATGATGTAAATTGTGATACTATTGTTGTATTATTACAAAGATAACAACAAAAAACAAAGAAATAAGATGGAAACAACAAGATGTCACAGAGATGCCTGAAGAAAGGAGAGAGAACAAACAAAAACTAAAGAAAACTTTGACAGACAAACAGACAAACAGAGACAGAGCATATTAATGGTGAAAGAAAGAATCTATGTAAAACAAGGAAGACTTCACCCAAAAATAGTTGGACAACAAGCAGAAGATAGAGATGCTGACATGCTGGTAACTTGTTTTCTTCTTTGGTGTTTGTGATCAACTTCCTGTCATTGTCTCTGATTGATGCAATGATCTGACTCTGTATGTGTGTGTGTGTGTGCGTGTGTGCGTGCGCGTGCATCTGAGAAAAAGACAACAAATAGAATATTTTCTTTTTTGTCACAAACATTATTTCTTGTTTCCGTCTTCTCGGGCTTTGTGAGTGTGTCTGTGTGCCAGAGAGTGTGTGTCTACCTGGCCTGTCTGTCAGTCTGCCAGCCTGTCTGTCTGCTTTGTACAATGACACATTCCACAGCTGCCAAGAGTAGACTAGAAACTTCTTTTCTTCCTTTTCAGACAAAGTCTGACACCCTTATGCAGGGTGATTTACTATAAGTAGGCCTTTATTGTCTTGCTCAAGGGCTTTCTGTCAGCACACAATGAATTACCCAAATATGACCTGATGGTTACTGGACAAGCTGCAGCCCACATGAGCTGACAAAACTGGCAGAGTAACAAAATGATTTAGTTACCTGTCTTTTTGTCTCACGTTTGCTACCTTTACACCACCAGGTGCAAGTGACCCAATTCAGGATGTTTAACTCACAGGTGTCGCATATGTGAACATACAGAGTCAGACATTCTCAGATCCATTTTGAGCCATATTAACATGTGGAAATTCATCTGCCAGTCCATCACACATATTAGAAAACGTAACACATTTTTTGACTGATTGGTGTCAGAGCTTTCAATAACCCGACTCCCATCATCACAGTGAACCAGCAGTGATAATTGGTACTCTGCAACAACCCCACCCCCCCATCTTAAAATGTAATTATGTTTTTGTGGACCAAAGATGCTTCAGAAAGGGATAGCTTTGCAGATTTTTGGTCTCATTTGTGTCCGATGCTGCTTTATTTACCCATTCCTACAAACTAAACTCATTTGCACATGTGAATTTAAAGTCAGAATGGGTATCAGGACTGACAGCGTAAGATGAGAACGTGTTTCACCATTTCATTACTGAGTACTAGATGAGCAAGCTTTGAAGCATAATACATTATCAGTCAGAAATTTAATGAGTACAAGTAGAGTTTGTGAGTTCCATGTTAAATAATTTAAAAGTCAAGTTTGTTTACTTGAAGCTCGTCTCTGTGGTCAATTATGAGCTCTTAGTTCAATCGCTAGCATTAAAACTGTTAAAACAGAGTGCACGCACTCAGTTGTGTATGTGTTGACCGGGCTAAAAACCTAACACTGAGGCACTTCACCTTTTTCTGGCAATCGAACAGAGTAATACAAACAGTAAGTGACTGCATGTGAAGAGGAGGCGTTCAAAACAGCACAATTTTCCTGATTACTCACAAGCATTTACCAATAAAAAACCACGCAGAGGAGGAAGAAGAGTAGATGGAGAACATTTTTAAGCCCTCAGGTCTCGATGCTCTTGCTCGTGCTTTTGTGAGATAGCAAATTATTTAATAAGAGAGGGAGACGTGCAGGGGAGACAAGCCGAACATATTCTCAGTAATGAGGAAGGATAGGAGAGAGGACACATTAAAGGATGAATTGAGTACATGGACCCAAACCAGCTCACCTTAACTGACCACTTGCTTTTGTTATTTCCCCTCATTTTTTTATGGCGTGATATAAATTAATTATTTTTGCAGTTACTATTGCACAACTGTAGAGAGAATATCTCTTTGGAATGCACCTCCTGAGGTTTCATCCTTTTTTCCTTCAGGTTAGGTTTTTTTTGGGGGAAGTTTTTACTCGTCTTTGTAGAGAGCTTTGGTCTGGGTCAGGCACTTTTGTTGTTAAGCGAGCCCGTAAAGCCGTGAGATATTGTATTTGATATTGGGCTATAAAAGTAAACTTAGTATAAAATAGAATATTGACAATATTGTCAAAGTTGTATAGTTTGAGCTTCACGGCTACAGAGATACGGCAAGTACATGATCGGTGTTTTGCGGTCCATGAATCTTGCAAGGTCAGGTGTGAGGGGCTTTACACAAGGTCACTGGGCCTAAAACCTTCTGTTTACACTCAGTGTCCATGTTAAAACGTTACAAAATTTTCACATGATTTCAAAATGGAAACAAACATAAGATCAGTTAAACAAAGATTGGTATGATGATAGAGAACTCGGACTTACTGTTGGTTTGGCAGCAACATATTAATAATCAGAATGATCTCACCAAATTGGCTTCATGCGTTCTACCCCACTGTGATATCTCAGCATCTTGAACATCATATCAAAGTCCCATTCTTCCAGGTTTTCAAGTGGTTTTCCCACTACATTATATGGCTTTTCATTTGCACTCAAGTTGTAATTTGAATATTTTTAATCACACTTGAAAGCAGCATAAAAGCTGGAATGATAAGTGGCATGCCAAAACTGACACTTACGGCACAGTTATGGCAGTTCAAGTGCCACTAAATAAATGATGTGTCATTTGCTTGCATCTGCGTCAAAGACCGTTTTGTTGTTACATTGCAGGCATACTGTTGCATTTAGGATTAGTTACCTATCAGCACTTACAGGTAGGCAGTAGGCACATAAAACTGGTCGGGGAGAAAAGATGCACCAGCCTTGCTCATAAAAGGGTTGTTGGGCAACAACATTCCTCATCTTTGGACCAAGCTTGTCCTTTAAAAAGTTTACCCAGTGCCCACAGATATTTTTTTAATCTGACTTGCTTGACTAACTGCTGGCCCAGAGGTCAACCAGCTTTGAGAGGAAAAAAACATCGTTTCCTCCAGATGGCCATTCTGAAAAGAAATCTTAAGGTAGGGCGGAAGGGCAGGGGGTTAGTGTGGAGAAAACCACTCAGAGAGACAATGAAAGCAATAAGTCAAAGAGAAGGAGAGGGAAAAGGGAGAGAGAAGAGAGGGAAGATTCACAAAAGTGAAATGGATGTGAGCAAATGACGTTTTTTTGTGAGCATACACCGAATTGTCAAAACCAGGGTGTGAAAAAGAAGGAAGTAAGGCAAAGAAGAGGCATAAAGGAAAACACACAGGAGAATGACAAAGGGATCAAAGCAGATTGAACAAAATGGAGCATTTGCAAAATACAATTGTGAAAAAAATGAAATTGAAAAGAATGGGAGACAACGAGTGAGATTTGGTGTGAAACAGAGGCAGACAGGGCAATGAGCATCGGAAAGCATCATTGCACTAAATTTTGTTAGTTTGAGAATATTTTCGGCGGTCCAAACTTACATCTCAAACACTGAATATGTTTCAATTCCTGGGTGGTCTGGCCCTGTTTACGCTACATTAATCAAACCAATCACTCTCACTTAAAAGCAATATGATAGTTTACAGAGAGCAAATTCATTCCCATTTGACTGAATCATAGCTGTGTGAAAAATTACATGCAAAACCACATAATTAGATTGAAAGTTTACTCTGTACCAAAATAAAAACATCAAACTTGAAAATAAGTCTTCCGTTCTTTATGGAACCTAATTTTAAACAAGTGTATGAAGCTGACGGTTTATCTACTTTTGCAAGAAATACTGCGATTCAAGCTCGAAGCACGGGCAGAAAATCAATCTTAGAACTAAATGAAGGGCAGCTGTTACAAAGTTTTCACAAAGACGACTTTTGAGAATATAAACAGCTCGTGGTGTTTAATTTTTACAACCCACATATATTACAGTATGTCACTCCATTCTTCAAGACAAGAATCTATTTCCTGTTCGTAGGCAACATTAATTGACAGACACATTGTATCATTGTCTGTGTGGCGTGTGAGTGTGTGTTTGTGTGCGTATTTGCTCACATGTATGTGTGTATTATACATGGGAGTGAATGATGAAGCATGAACAGCAGTTAACATGGTGTAAGTGGATGTTAACTAAGACAGATGGTGCTGTCACTGGTGACCACGCTTGATCAGTCAGACAGCATTCACCTCTCTGCTCCCCGGTTATTTCCTATTCAAAGAACTGTATGGATGGCAATGAATCTCACCTCTCATGCTGTTGACTTTACCTGTATTGTCACAGTAACTCCAGCTGCAATTTATCCAATATTTTCTGGCTAATTTTGCAGCTAACAGTATGTGAATTGGAAGCTGTCACCTGTCAATTATTCACTCAACACTCGACATGTGTGAGACAAATTGTGAATGGCAACAATTTATATATGACATCAATCATTAAATTATTCTACTCCTGCCATAAAAACTAATATATATGTATATTATATGAATGATAAGTCAAAGATGGGCAAAAATACAAATTGTGAATGTATCAAAATGGAATACCATATTTTGTAGAGACTGAAATACATTTTGATGCGATCATAAAATATAAACCTTATTCAAGTTCACATGCCGCGTTGTCTGACAGCAGATAAACTGCTTCTCTGGGAAGTCAGGGTCGATGAAACTGCCCAGAATTTCCCAGTCGGAAATCAAACTTTGACAGCTGTTCCATAGCACTTTTACAAGTAGGAGTTTTCGAAATCCTAGTTTGCCTGGAACGCATCATGGCTGCTGGCTAGCTAGCAAGATGCCCACTAATGTCATATTAATGCTTTTGAATACTAACAAAACGCCTGTTTTCAACGTGATGTTTTTTTCCAGTTAACAGTTTTATTATCACATGATTCTAATTTGTTTTAGTGTTGGTTATCCCTATGAGGGGTTTGTCTCAGTCTTGTGAGGGAATGTCTTTATAAATGTATAAGATTATCAAAGCAACAAAGTTGTACTAATAATATTTCATCAGATTTTTCTCCCAGGCTTGCAATGTCAGACAGAATTGCAGCGGCTCAGCATTTTCATGTCTGAGAAATTGACAGATTAGTGTCAGGGCAATCAGGGACACACAGGGAGGATTTTGACAATGATATAATAGCAGTGCCTTAACCTCTGGAAACCTCTAGAACTAAACTCTTTACTGTAAAGCACTCTTAAAAATGTAAAAGTATAACGATGCAGCTGCAGCACACATCACATTATTGAATCTAAATTCATCAGAAACTGAACCGTTGGCTTGTCAAGCAATAGTTTTTTCAGTTTGAAAATTGGAAGCAACAACCGATGACATCCCCAAAAACTTGGTTAATTGTTTTTTTGGAGGATTTTATCAAATTGTCTAATTCCACTGCCTGTTCAGAGTTTAATTTTTCTGTTTTGAGCACATAGGATTTAGCTCAAAGCCTGCAGTGTGGGTTTGAGCGGACTATATAACATCATTTCCAGGCCGGAACACCAATGTGACTTATTGGCCCGAGCTTTTCCTACTCTGTGTGAAATGTTTGACCTATCACTCTGCAGTCAGTCTAGAGAACTCTTATGGTCCCCTCTTATTATTCAGGTCTGACACGCTGCCCTCGAATGGGCATCAGGCATTGACCGAAGATCACAGCTGTCAGCAGCACTAAATGTTGTCGCCCCAAGTTTGACCACAAAGCTCTCCATCCTGATCAGCAGGGCACTGAGTGTCATCAGCCTCAGCAATCTACAGGTCAAGATCTAATCTGCAAATATCTTCAGGTTATTCCTATGGATTTGTACACTTTGTCCTTTGGGTCACTATTTAAGTTTAACCCAGCAAGTTTGGGTTCATGAAATCATTCCAACCATTTCAAAATAGGTCAGAAATGAAAATGACGGCAAAGAAATCTGTTTATGTATGATATAAGAATAATTTTTTGGGCCAAACGGATTTTGATCAGATACATCCAGCTCAAGACAGAGACCCAAAGAAAGCCATGCCCTCTTCAAAACACTTCAGAGCCGACAGCTCTGTTAAATATTAATGCCAATGGAGAGACTAAAGAAAAGAATGTATATAAATGGAGAATAGTGATGAGGAGATCAAATAATTGGTTATGAAGTTATGCTTTCTAAAATATGCTTCTGAAAAACAAGCGAGAGAGAGAGAGAGAGAGAGAGAGAAGACAGGCCAACAAGAGGAGGAAATGAAAAATCAATATTAGGAAGACGAGCAGATAGAATAAGGCAGGTGGTGATGTTTTGAATTTGCTGTTTATGTCTCATAAAACAAGGCAGCGAAAGGAAATAGCAAAGGAAATTATGTTTGCCATCATGCTAAGCTTCAGTGGAAACAATCTTGGCACTTGTCAAAATGATACATCAAAAGGAAATGGGAGAACAACTGGTGTGATCTGTGCTTGTGCCTTATTACAAAATTTAACAAAAGACAAATTCTGACCAGTTTTTGCTGGTCTCTGTGCAATTTGTGGTCCGATACTGACAATAGACGCGGATGTAGTACTGCTTAGCCTGATTCTTTTATATTATATTTGTTTTATTCAATTCATAGCCTGTTTTGTTTTAGCCAGAGTTGATGAGGTTCCCTGGGGCTGCTTGTTGGATGCTTGTTGGTCTCCATTAATGATGAGATGTAAACAACAGCTACCACACTCCCCAAAATATGTTCTGGTCATCTCATTTTGAAATATTCATGCTTTCAATGTCCTATATACATATCTATTAAAACTTATACTTGGGATGAACTACCTTCTTCAGCTCTGTGTCAGTAGGGAGTGAGGGGGTATTTGTCCTCTGACAGTCGTTCACACCTCTGGCAGCGGACACAGTGGGTCACATGGGTGTCAAGTGTGGGTCGTTGGAGCCATGAGAGTTACACTACAGTAATGTGACAGCTGAAAAAAGGTGCAAACCGCTCTGAAGATGAAGACGACACGGCATAGATTTAAGCACATCAGTGGATGTGAGTAGGTCAGAGGTGTGAACTTGCTGCCCATATTTGATTTAGGAATGAAGAAGCCACTTGGATGCGTGGTAACATGTCTTAAACAGCTGGAAATAGTCAAGGACAGGTTGACAAACGTGAACATCCTGAAGTGCTGATGCTTGTCAGAGATGGAGCTTCATGTCTAGTTCTTTTATGGTTCCTGGCATAGAGATTCAGAACATGCTCCAGCTGTGACTGTTCAATGGAAAGCGCTGATTAAAATGATGCAAAGGCAACTTTTGACAAAATCATAAATCTCTGCTGTTATATCTTGTAACTATACAATCTGAAGAGCTGCACATTTTCCTTTCGGCTTGCATCACCTGTAGAATATGGAAAGGTACTCAGAATAATCAACCAGCTGAACATTCTAGTCACAAAATTAAAAGACATCCAAAGATGGATTATGCTGTTTCACTGATAAAAAGATAAGACACATCACTGGACTCCTTATCTTTCCCCTAAAGCTTGCACAGTGACAACAAAAACTGAAAACTTGATCCTGACACAATAAACTAAGTCAAGACTACAAACTGATTCTGCAGCTAGCATTGCAGCAAAAACAACGACGCTTGATCAGGCAGCTTCAGTTTTAAGGACACAATTTGAGACTTATCAGCACTATGTAAAATAATCCATATTGTTACGCACTGAAAACTAGTCTGCAGCTTTTTGCTCTTTGTTGGGAGTCACACTGCAGTCATAACCACAGTGAGAACTGCTGATGAATCGTTGTTATTATTATGTGTGGCACTGCTTTTAGAGATACTCAGTCGTATCATCTCCATTCCTCATGGGTTACCTCACATTATATATTTAAGAGTCATACCTCTGAGCTGTTAATAATGAATGAGTTAAGATAATTCCTTTTTAGGAAAAAAGAGCTGCTGCGTTTATATAACTACTCGGAGTGAGGGAAAGTTGTTTGGGTTTTCTTTCGACGATGCTGTGACTTTTAATACTTTAGCACAGCAGTGAAAGGGCACTGTGAGCTCAAACAATCAATTAGACGCAAAGCTACGGGCCCGGTGGAATTTAAATTAAATGATGATCGAATCATGTCTGGAAATTACTTTGATAAAAGACACAAACAGGTAAATAAACGTCTCAATATATTATTATAGTTCTGGGATCTCATCTGCATGAAAGTATGTATTTGCCCATTTCTACATGGATTTTTGGCTGGCAACAATCATAAACTCCCACTTTCTCCACCATGGAGATTATGGGTTTCCACAACGTTGACTATTTGTCTGATTTCATAGAATTACTCACACATTTTAGATCTGCTTTTGACAAACCTTGATTGATTGAACATGGCCAAAAGAACAGCTCATTAGTGCTTTTTCTATGTTTTTATGTCAATTTCTTCACCCGGCCAATAAGATACGCAACAATAAACTATCAGGAGGTGTAATTTGTCCTGGAACCAGATAAAAATCTAATGGTCTACAATATACGGTATGCCTTTACAGGGGGGCACAATAATGGAACTGCTGTGTGATAACAAATGCGGCAGAAACAACATCCACTAATGAAAGACTGAGATGGTGCTGAATAAGAAGCGTGGAATTACAGGCTGAAAAAATGCTGAGTTTATTACAGTCATTCGTTTAGGTTAGGTCAGTGTATTAGCAGAACGAGAGGCTTGTTAGGCCTTCGCGGCGCAACTTAGCAGTTCACAGGCGGCATGTTTTGCGTGTGCCGTATCAGTGACTGTAGGGCAGAACATTAGCATCATTACAACCGACAGTCTCTTTAACACGTTCAGCTACTTAAGGCACTGTCAGAATATTGTCCGGCTTGATGTAGAAATGATTGGACACGTCAGCTCTTCCCATTGTCTCAAACTATTTTAAGCCTTCCGTGATCCAGTTTTAAGTTTTCCGGGAACAATTTTTGTTGCTGAGCAATATGTGGCCAACTACACGAAAGAGGAGGCGGTGGGGGTGGGGGGGAGTGTGTGAGAGAGAGATGGTGGAATCAGTTTGATGCCAAGAGCTGCGCATTGACCCTGATTAAATGCCTCCCTTAACTCACTGGGACCCCTGATAAGACCAATGCACTCTTGCCAGTGTGCGTGTTCTCTGTGTGTGTGTGGGTGTGGGGGTGTGTGTCTCAACCACAATTCTCCTGTGTAAACATGGTGACCTGGCACAGCACCAGCAGACACTTTGAAGTTGGCAATGGGCACTGAAATCTCCCTCTCTCTCTCTCTCTCTCACAGACACACACACGAGATTTAATACTGGAAGCTGTCTCTGGCTTAGTATGTAGCACACGCACACACACGCACACACAAACAGGCTATTCCTCCACTGTCACAGACACTTGAATCTTGCCTCGTCTTCTCTAGTCTTGTCTAGTCTCTA
>OMNV01005889.1:41477-53814 GCA_900303265.1 Brotula barbata
TGTCAAGTTATAGTTACAGTTAAGGTTATAGTTATGGTTATAGTTGTAGTTACACTTATAGTTACAGTTATAGTTATGGTTATAGTTACACTTACAGTAATAGTTATAGTTACAGTAATAGTTACAGTAATAGTTATAGTTACACTTATAGTTACAGTTATAGTTACACTTATAGTTACACTTACAGTCATAGTTATAGTCATAGTTATAGTTCCACTCATAGTAACAGTTACAGTAATAGTTATAGTTACAGTAATAGTTGCAGTAATAGTTATAGTTACACTTACAGTAATAGTTATAGTTACAGTAATAGTTACAGTAATAGTTATAGTTACACTTATAGTTACAGTTATAGTTACACTTATAGTCACAGTTACAGTCATAGTTATAGTTACACTTATAGTTACACTTACAGTCATAGTTATAGTCATAGTTATAGTTCCACTCATAGTAACAGTTACAGTAATAGTTATAGTTACAGTAATAGTTACAGTAATAGTTATAGTTACACTTACAGTCATAGTTAAAGTCATAGTTATAGTTACACTCATAGTAACAGTTACAGTTATAGTTATAGTTACACTCATAGTAACAGTTACAGTCATAGTTATAGTTACTTTTATAGTTACAGCACCCATGATATTCTCATGATGCCTTAATCCAGTGATTCCCAACCACTGTGCCGCGGCGCACTAGTGTGCTGTGAGAGATCGTCAGGTGTGCCGTGGGAAATTATCCAATTTCACTTAAAAAATATTATTTAGTTAGTGCAAATAATTTGCCATGGTTGAGCGTCTGTGCCTGCAATGTAGTGACTGGTAGACTGATTAAATACTCTTCCATGTCAGTTGGTGGCAGCAGGTAGCACAATAATGACATTGTTAATTTAAGACAATAGAATTAGTGATGCGTGCGAGAGGTGGCCGTGACAAGACGAACAACAACTATGGATAAATATTTGAAAAGGAAAAATCCCCGAACTCGGCCCTGGACAAAAAGTTCTAACCCAGATGAAGAGTGTAGTATCAGTGGTGGTCAGAAGGAGGCAAAAACGGTGAACTCCAGGCAATACAGCAAAAGTTATCTTTGGTTTGGATTTACTAGACCAGGGATCCGACTGCACCGACTCTGTTGTGCTTGGTGTGTGGGGAATAGCTATCCAACAGTGCCGTGGTCCTAAGCAAGCTTAAATGCCATCTCCAAAAAACTATGTTGGTGTCTGAGAGAGCTCACTGAGTGAGTAGAAATAAATTGAGAGACTAAACTGTCATATATACTGTACTAGGCTACAATGTATCAAAGTATTTGGCTGGTGGTGTGCCGTGAGATTTTTTTAATGTAAAACACGTGCCTTGGCTCAAAAAAGGTTGAAAAACACTGCCTTAATCAAGTCGAACCACGTCTAAGTGCGAGTCTGTCATTGTGCCATATTTTTATTTGAAGAGTATTCGGATGCATCGCAAAAGCGTGGGTTCACAACGCGTGTACTCTCTGCTTGTTAGACACGGGGACACGGATTATTGCATTTAATTTAGGCAGTTCAATTCAGTAAGTGTAGGAAAAAATAGTAAACCAGAAATAGAAATGGGACGAAGTCACACATTGAGTTAGGTGTCATATTGTTGTGTCTTGTGTTACTGTCTTGCATATTCTGCACAGAAATTCACACTAACAAAAAGTCCAATATAATTAAATACTAAAATATTCCTTTGGTGGTTGAGAGTCGCTCCTATAGTTGATTTGCATGAGCAACTCTTGGTGTCCGCCCTCTAAATAGCAATGAACCACGTTCAGGCACACTTTTTTCTTTCTTTTTCTTTTTTTTCTTTTTATGTTCATGCACACTTGGCTCTTATAGAGAATGGCAGGTGACACGCTCATATTCAATTCATGTTCAGCCCAAAACACACCTATGACTAATTAGATATGTACAATGGTATGAAAATAATAATATGAGAATAAATAGCAAAACAGAGTTGGCGAAATCCCAAAGAGCCTGACGGTGTCGTGTCATGGGGCTCTGCATCTTTTTGCTTTGTGCTTGTAGTCTCTCTCTCTCTCTTTCAGTATGTGTGTGTGTGTGTGTGCACGTAGGTGTGTGTGTATGTGTGTGATAGGTGTAGAGAGTATGTATTTATGATCTATTTGCTTAGGTTGTCTTATAGCCGCTGTTAAATTTAAAAGGTTCATTATTCATATATCCAATAAAACTGCATATGAACACAGGGTAACCCAGGAAAGGACACACACACACACACACACACACATTTTGATTGAATGACAAGGTGAGGAACATCTCAGTTGATGGATGTGATTTCCATCATCACCCCCTCTATCTCTTTGCTCTTCCATCATCAACACTTCTATTTTTACCTCTATTGCCCTCCATTCACCCTCCTAAACTTTTACATTGTTTATTTTGTGTTTCTTTGCATAAACTAAATGACATTTTGTCCTTGGATTTGCACTTTTAGCTCTCTGTAGCTTGTGTGTACTGTGTGGAAGCTGTTTGTGTGTACTGTATTGTACTGTATACATACTTGTATGAATGCACATTTCTCTTTCGTAGTCATATTTTGTCGTTCTTCTCATTTCCTTTTGTTTATTATGATTATTTGTTGAACTGTGTAGTACGTGTAAAACACTTTCAGCAGCTGGAATCAGTCATGTTTGATTCTGACTCAAAGCTCTTAGTATAAAAATGTAGAAATTTCAGTCCCATCATCCCAGATCTTACATTTCCCATCATTTTCATCGAACAGCATACTTTTCTACAAACGAATATTATTGATACAAACAGAAAAATAAATAAAGAGGCAAATACAACAAAATAAAAAAGAAGATAAAGAGGATGTGGTGATACAGAGGTTGAGTCTGAGGAAGAGGCTGTTTGGAGCACAGAGCCATTAGAATGTGATCAAGCACTGAGTTTTGATGCTCCAAATGTCCCTTTATGTAAAAACTACACATCACTAAAATAATGTGTTCAACAATTTCAAATTGCCATGATGGTTAAACTGATTAAAATGTCTAATTAATTAACCGGGTGAGTGCCTGTCAACTTTATTAATAACTAACAGAGTTGTGAGTACAACTCCTCCTGATGTCATACAAGTGAAATTCACCATCAAACTGAGTGTTGTGCTGCATTTTATGTTTATGAGTGAGGGACTACGGTTGAGAAATGCAAATGCCCTGACAGGCATATTAAATCAGCCGCAGTGTTTTATGAAAGCCCAGTGTTTTAACCAAAAAGCACAAAGTAATACGTGCAAACTCTAAATACTTCGGTTTTTAGGCCATTTGTGCAGAGCATATTCAGTGTTAAATGTGTCGTACACACTGCACCGGGCATGCAATACAAGAAGGATTATTACTCATCATCATGTGTTATGCCCACTAGGAAACTCAGTGTTACCCAGAGGAAGTGGAAAACACACACACACACACACAGATCTCTATACACACACCAACGAGCAGCGTCCCACACTCATTCTATTCCATCCTGGTGTTTAAATTTTTTTTTGTAGTCTCTTTCTCATCTCTCTTCATTCTCGTATTTCTAAAATATCTCACGAGCATCACCTTTCAAATCTAACCTCGAACAACTCATCTCGAATCTTCTGTCTCACATCTCTGTGTCCTCTCTTCTCATCTGTCTGTCCCATTCATAAGTTGGTCCAGTGAGTACACAGAACAGGACGGCACATAAAAAGAAAATCACCACCAATCAGTTTCTCTCCCTCCGCACATACTTTTCTTTGACTCCTTGTACATATCATCAACTTCTCTCTCCCTCTCTCTCGTTCTACCACACCCTTCCCACTGCCTCCTCTCTGCGTGGTATTAGATAGGGGTCATGCTATTAGCCCGGTGGTCACTCAGCCTGCTCTTGGCGCTGCCACACATGGCTGCTTACATCATATTAAGAGTGTACAGTCAATCAGCCTGCAGCTTTCCCTCAGATACTCAGTTGTTAAGCCACACAGTCAGTCAATCAGTCACTTACCTGGTGTGTCACATGGTCACTCAGGCCGGGAGCCAGGGTATTAGCCAAGTCAGTCAGTATGACACAGAGAATGACTTCCAGTTACAGTTTGAGTCCATTAGTGGATCAGTCAGTGGATCAGCTGATGCTACTGTGATGCTGATCATTATGTAATGCAGTTACAGTTGGAAACTCACTCTACCTGTGATTCAATGCATTATTGTACATAATCTAAAATACTGGAAGCTGCACGAAGATAACAAACACATTTGGGCCTAATGTGGGCCACTTCTGTCACCCACAGCACCGGGAAGCCGCCAAATTGGTTGCAGCAAATCAGACGTTTGGCCCAAATCTGGTCCAGACTTGCCCCATGTAAAGTGAATATATGTTTAATTTATTTCGCCCAGATTTGGTACATATGCGGTGGACCTCTGTCTGAGTTTTCACCCTGAGTCAACACCGTTATTCAAGGCCAAATGTGGGCCACAGGTGAATCGCAGATATGGACCCCTGACCCATAAAATGTGTTCAATAACAGATTATATACAAGTGAGAAAAACCAATATGAAACAGAACGCCTACACAGTAATAGAGAAAAAATACAGAGATACACATCGGCTAAACAAAAGTTATGCACACACGAATAATTTTGCATGGTGAGCTTGATTCTTGCATTTTGACTTGCAACTGCAAACCCACTGAAGACAACGCCAGAGGTTTGGTTTTTAATGAAACATTCAAGTCAAATAGTTTCGATCACAGCGATATATTATTTACATATTTCTGACCTGGAAATGTTTTCAGGAAGGTTTAAATCACTATCTCATAATTCTATCTATCTCATGTGATATTTTCAAAGGGGAAAAAAAAGATACAGAAATAAGACGTATTCATAAGAATTCTCAAGCAAGGTCAAAAATGCCTGTGTAGTCTATAATTTTCAAAGAAATTCAAAGATAAATAATGACAAAAAATTGTATGAAAAAGTATGACAATTATTTTGCACTCACATATGAAAATTCAAAAGATTCGTCATCAATTGAACAAAATAAAGAAAACACAAGAAATAAAGCCAAAAGTTTGAGTTGAACTTTGAGACATAATTTTTCTTTGCAAAAAGTACAGGCAGTTCTATTCTTGAATTTGTACAAATATGTTGCACCAACAGAGTACCACAAAATTTATCATGACAACACAGAAAACTCCAAAAAGAGAAGAGCTCGGAAGTGAACTCAGTTTTTCTCATTTTTCCTCGCACAGCTCAGCGAGAAAGTCCTCAAAAGGACAACAAAACTACAACCAACAACCATTACAACCAACACAAAGTAAAAGTTGTTTACTGATTTTTTTCTGAAATCAAAACCTTTTGCTGCCTCGAGTGGCCCATTGTCACCTGCTTGTGTGAAGGACACGCGATGTTGTTTATTTATGTGTTGCATTCACACTGAGAGCGATGCAAAGTCAGTCAAACATATCTGCCACCTGCTCCCACCGAGCCAAAGGGTGGTTATTTCATTCTGTGTCATTACTATCCAGGATTTTACAGAAAATGAGTGTTGAGGATGCCTGCTGCGTCTGAAACAAGGGCAGGCACGGGTCGTTCTAGTTCACAGGGGCTGATTAGAGAGGAAAACGCAGGGCCGGGGCTGGAATCAGAGTCTGACTCAAGCTCTCACGTGTAGATGTTCGCGCAGAAGGACAAAATTGCATTAAAAGAAAAATTCACACCATCAATCCTCACTTAATATAATTCTTTAAATGAATCCATAAATGCATCACGTTTTAAATCAAGTCGAGTATATTTGTATGGCCCAGTTGTCTCAGAGGGAGTCAGAGGCCCACACATCGACTCCCCAACCATCCATAAATGCACAAACTGTTCAAAATGCAAATTTTTACCTTTCACAGCAATCAAGTTAAAATGGAATATGTTCAGTGTTAAAATACATATTTAAATTTAATGACTCCCACCCTCCTCCTTCTCACGTCGCCATCTCAAACTGAAAACCTTTCTAAAATAAAAATACATTTTTGATTGACTTTGCGAAGGTCATGTGAGTAAGAAGTTAATAGGGAGATATCCATCTTTATAGCCTGTCAAATGAACACTTGAAATCAGCAAATTACACCGCCCCCCCACCAACACACACACAGGCACACACACCCCCACACCCTCACACACACACAGATTCATTTCGCTAAGTACTTTAACCCCTCGCGTCATCAGCATGTCATTTGCTGTGCACATCTGTGTGTACGGAAAACCCATAAGTCATCATTATCTACCACACACAGACAGTGACCTCCTCAAAAATAAGTGATGGAGACAGTATGTGCATGCCAAGGAAATGATGAATGTGATGTGTGCGTGTGTGCGTGTGTATATGTGTGTGTGTGAGGGATACTAGCTTGAATGTGGGATAAAGGCAATCTAAGGACAGACATGAACTGTTTGACACCACAAGAAAAATACTGCACTGTAGATCGTGTGTCTGCAGCTGTCTCTGTGAATGCCAGTGTGTGTGTGTGTGTGTGTGTCACTGCATTTGTGCGAAGATAAGAGTAAATAATGTCTATATACGGTAAAGCAGAGGATGTTACCAAGGGTTTAATTCACTGTCACTGCAAACAATGGGAAACATGATACTTAAATCTACCTGCACGTAAGTGTGTGAGAAACACAAATATTTGTGTGGAAATGTAGGTTAATATGTCAGTTAATTTTTGCATGTATGTTTGCATGTAAATATTATGCTTTAATGTCTTGTTTTAGTTTTTGATTGTCGTTGTTATCATTATCGTCCTTACTGTTAATAATGTTACTGATGGTGAGTTTGGTACGTTTATACATTTAGCCACACTGTTTGTGCGTTGATGAGTTGATTGTAATGTTTAACAGGCAGGTATTGTTGCATGGATTGAAAGTATTTCATGTGGAAACTCAACATGTCAAGTAACAGCAAGGTGCATGACTGTGTGATTAACACTGTTTTCTTTCCAATGTCCATATTACACAAAATGTAACAAAAAAGTCTAACTCTGTCTTTGGCGAATGGTTTAAGCATCATTATCCTGCACTTGTATGCACGTGCTTGTCTGCACACAGATATTTGCTGATGTACTGTCATGCAAGTAGGTTGTGTGAATCATAAAAAAGGAGAAGGAGGCTGAAGGGAGACAGAAAATATCATTTCCTCCACCAAATGTAATCTGCTGTAAATATTAATCTGTCAGATTTCAGTTCATTTATTATGGAAACATTTGACTCCACCTTATATTTGGATAGCTTGACGTCTCTGTCAGATTACTACGCTTAATTAACACAATTATTAACTTGACAGTTTTATGTTCACATGTTCACACACAGAGGCGTTTGGCCATTTTACTTCTGTTTTCAACTCCAATGAATTTTAATTAACATAAAAAAAGGATAGTGCAAGACTTCACTTTTGTGGATTATACAGTATGTGAGTTAAATTGTATTCAGTGTAATTATATTTTCAATATAGAAAATGAAATAAAACCTTGTGAATTGAACCCCCCCAAAAAAAACAGATTGGCATGCATGCAACACAACTTAAATAGAGACAGGAATTAGGGTTATAAATTATGATTTTTATGACAAACAAACCTAAAAATGTGAATTGCAGCTTTGCCTTTGATCAGAAACAACAGAAACATCAAAAAAGAAGACAAATAAATTTAACATTTCATGAAATGTTTATTTCAGAGGAGCACAAAAGCACAAAACACACTAAGCCGAGCTTTTCTCTGGAAGAGAAAACAAAACAATCCTTTATAACTCCAACTGGCAAAATCCCATCCTGTAGCTGCCCCTACAAAAGCCAGAGTGTACAAAAGTCCCAGACTCCTTAACACACTGAAGCGCTGCCTGGGCCAGATTGTTCAGCTGCTTTTTGGCCACGCAGAGCCACTGTAGGTGAGTGTCATGAGCTTAGACTCATCCGTGAGTGTAAAGTCATGGGTGGAAGGAGGCCCAGATGACTGTTATGTGAAATGTTTACTTGTTGTAGCATACTCTTGTTATAATAATAACAAGCGAATAAAGCGATTCTGATTCTGATTCTTCTGTGTGTAATGGAGGATGAAGAGTCCTGACATCATCACAGACGCATTAAAATTAGATTTACCGTATATATCATAGACATCTGTAGAAAAGTACGGACAGGAGAAAGTTTGCACTTTATTCTTTGTATCTGCAACCTTTGAAAAAGGAAACTCTAGCTGAGGAGAGGAGACGAACAGAGACCTTCAAATTTCCACTCAAAATTTAAAAAGTCATTGAAAAGATCTGAACTCAAAATTTCAATGATAATAATAATAAAGACTGCACTCCAAAACGTTTCTAATTTAGTTCAGAAGTTTATGTCTGAAGCACACTTAAGTGTAAGGAGACTGTTCGATCCAGATGACGTCTGCAAAGCTACAAGTGACATGTTGAAAGTGCAACGTTGCGCTTTCAACATGTTCCCAGAGGTAAAAGATATATACAAAACACTCGTAACGCCATCCAGGGCGGCGGCAAACACACAGCCGAGCTTAGTTTCATAAATTACAAAACGGGCTACAGGTCTACGTCTGCTTAAACACCACAACAGATCCGGATTCCGGATGATTCTGTCTGTTTTCCAAAAGCAATGATAAATCCCTCATTTTGGTTCATTATATTTCGCAGAGAGGCGGTTATTGGAGAGACAAAGCTGTGTTTGCCTCAAAACAAGAAGACAACCGAGCTTTAACCTCATCTTACCTTTCAACTGGAACTTTTAGCACTTGTTCCAGGCTTTATGGACGGCCGATATTTGTGACAAAAACCAATACGTCTGTCTTCTAGTGTGTATCTCTGTGTGAGAGACGGAAACGAACAGAAAGGATGGGATAAAGGGAGAGAAAAGATGTATGCTGTAAGTGTTTGATGGAGTGTAAATGAGTGTGCGTGAGGGAGAATGGTTGCTCACATTAGCGTTTCGGTGAATGTGATTCAATAAAGATAAAACCTGAGGCTCGTGTGTGCGTCTGTGCGTATAGTAGTGTCAGCAGTAAAGAATTAGTAAGTAAAGCATCGGTAAATGTTGCTCCATCCGTCACCGTGACATCTGCAATCTCTCCTCCCCCCCGTTCATCTCCCGTTAGCTCTCTCTCGCTCTCTCTCTCTCTCTTGTTTTCACCACACAGGATTAACTTTCTTTTTGACCCTCTTTCTAATATCTGTCTGAGTTCATCTTCTCTCTCTCTCTCTCTCCTATCTTTCATTCTCTGTCTCTGGTCTCATCTCCCTCTTTTTTCTTCTCTGTCTTTATCTCTCCATATGTCTCCCACTCTCTCTGGTTAATACAGGCATCCATCTCTCTGCTACATCCCCGAACAGAACTCAGGCTGTGAAAGGTTCTTTTTTTTCATTTTTGGGTTGTAATCTACTCCATCTTGGTCCTTTTTGTTGTTACAAATGACTGAATGGGACGCAGTCACAAGATGTTTAGCTGCCCTTTTCCATGCTCTGCACGCTGCTGCTTTCTTTGGTTGAGATAATTTTAGAAGGAGAAAATGGCTGACCTTATCAGCCAAGAACTCAACAACAGCATAAATGGACGTAGAGAGAATACAAGGACTGACACGTGTAGCTTGTTAAAGATGAATGTTCGCAAGTGTCAGAATTTGTTTTTATTTACAAGAAAGGCTTTTTTCCCTTTTTCATCCAATTTTCATCAAAAACTTTACCCTTGCTCTGACAGTCCTTGTCCTTGTTTGGCCCCCACTGTCTGCTGAGGAGGCTTGCAGACAGTCACGTGGTTTGGATTATTAGGAGTCACTGGTGCAGTGACAGGGTCTGGATCCCTCTGCCGAACCGTAATTGAAGCCTAGTTCAAAGCACAACCGAGCCGGGTCGGTTTTATTGCAGTAAAACATAGAATTTCTCCTTGTATTTCCAAAACCAAGAGCATTGCCCAGGTCCGGAGCGGCCACATCCCCGGCAGGACCATCAGGATCTGCAGCACGGATGTAAGACAAATGATTCCTGACCAGTCACACAAGTCTCTATATGTATATGTGCATAGGTTAAGTAGTCCATCCTCCAGATGTGCTGATAAGAAGTAACCATTTCCATGTTTGTGTACTACTTTTGCCTTAGTCTTCTTTAAACTGTAAGTTATAGATTCATCTGTATCCATCCACGTGGGCCACGCTCATTTGTGCATTGATAGATTTTCTGCCATTTCTGCCAATTTTGTGACAATGATCCCACATATTTGGTGAAGAGTGTG
Source organism: Brotula barbata (assembly GCA_900303265.1). Lineage (NCBI taxonomy): Eukaryota > Metazoa > Chordata > Actinopteri > Ophidiiformes > Ophidiidae > Brotula > Brotula barbata. The sequence goes on from OMNV01005889.1 coordinate 51,753, forward strand.
TTGGTCTGTCAGTGAGGGGACTGGGGTGATCACTGTCTGGTTGGTAAACAGTTCAGTTTCATTACTGAGAGGCTGAGAGTCATACTGGGAGAACTCTTCTGTCTTGGTGGAGGTATACCCTCTCCGAGTGTCTTCTAGTCCACTATGTGATTTGTAGATCATATTTTGCTGTCTAACTACTGGCTAAACACAAAAGACCAAAGAAATGCATAAATACATACATACATGTGGCATGGTACTACATAAGTCCACTACATGATTTTATACATTATGAATAATGCAAAGTTGATACAGATTTTGAACATCATTATGTTATCGTTATATTAAGCAGAATACCGCACGTCTGTTTGGATTGAAATTTAGCAAGTAATTCAACACACTAAGCTACAGTATATGCATATGTAATATACATTATATACATATAAACCCCTTATAGTCTATAAAGTTAATCTGAATGTCGACATTGCAGCACTTTTTATTTGCTTAATACGTTTACAGTACTAATTTCAATTGGTGGGATTCTGAGCTCGCACATGGTGAAAACTGATATCCCGGTGGAAGTATTATGTTTCTCCACCAACACTATTTTCCTCTCATGTCAGCTCATGTAAGCTCAGGCCGGTCTTTTAAAGGTCAACAGCAATGGGGCCAGAGTTCAAATTGATTGAACTTTGAGTGGAGTGTCTTCACGATACGGCCGAGCGCTCCACATTACTAAGGGCAGCGCTCCAGCAGATCCGGTGGCACTGATCTCCATGTGAGAAAACAACGGTCTGTGCTGAAGGATCCGTAGGTTTGACACGTGCAGGCCGTACTTAGACAGCTAACTGACATTTACAAAGTCCACAGGTTCACAGTGCACACACGGATCTCTGTGTTTGTTAGGAATTGGGACTTGCTATACTATCAAGATCCTTTTATGTTTCATTCCTGTGTGCTAAATATTTGGAAATCATGAAACTTTGCTAATCCTGATAAAATGACATGATGGGGGAGAGTATCTCATATTAGGCTATACAAATAAACTTGACTTGATTTGAATATCTTCAATATCTATTCAATATCTTCTTATGTCAAAGATGCACTGTTGCATGAAAAAAGAGTAATCCATCACTTTTACACAGTGAAGCTACAATCTGACTAATCTGCTAAAGAGGGAAAATTCTGTGCACCAGTCCATTACATACAATGATGAGAATAAGAATAAGAATAAGAATAAGAATAAGAATAAGAATAAGAATAAGAATAAGAAAAAGAATAAGAATAAGAATATTATTTGAGACTGGAGGAAACTAATTTCTCTTAATATAAAGTGTAAAAGGGGAAAATGAAGTTCACCTGAACCCTTTAGATCTCTGAGTAAAAGAGAAGTTACTGGGGTTTTTTTCTGTTTTGCTCACATACTGAAATGCAACCCTGCGGACACAAACTTAACCACGATTGGTTTCACTGAGTTGTCACAGTCTGCCTGAAAGTCAATTTTACACTTACTTACCCCCATAATAAGGAGTCATGTTGACAACCCCACAATACATCTCTCATTTTACAGAGTGGGCGAGAGAGAGAGAAAACGGAGGGTAACTAAAGGAACGGTGAGATGAGAGAGAGCAAGTGTGTAAACGGAAATAAATTCTTAATTGTATTTTTGTTTGTTTATTTCTGTTAATCAATTCATTGACAACAACAAGTACTCATGGTACCAATTTCACACTGGGTGTCATTATTTTGTTCATTCATCTTATTATAAGATCATCGTGGATAGATGATAGATAGATAGATAGATAGATAGATAGATAGATAGATAGATAGATAGATAGATAGATAGATAGATAGATAGATAGATAGATAGATAGACGATGGAAAGATAGATGGATAGATGGATGAGATAGATAGATAGATAGATAGATAGATAGATAGATAGATAGATAGATAGATAGATAGATAGATAAATACTTTATTAATCCCAAAGGAAATTCAAGTCATCCAGTAGCTGATAACAACAAAACATCAACAATAACAAAGAGCAAAGGAGAAATTTCACATTACTTATTTTGTTTATAAA
>OMNV01005890.1:12895-29113 GCA_900303265.1 Brotula barbata
TTGTGCAGACCAGCGAGGTCAACAGGTTTGCAGGAATAAAATCGAGTAATGATGAAGCAAACACATTTAAAAGGGCAGTCAGATCCTATTTCTGATACGCTCACTCAACCTGGCCCGTTGTCACAGCAACGGAACCTTAAGCATCCCTGTGCGTTTAGGCACGACAATAATCTAGTTTGAGCGTACGTGTGTCACACCAAACACACTCAACATAAATATTTCTGGATCTCCCCACTGATTCATCATCGCTGTCAAGAAAACGTCTCATTTTCACACTAATTAACGCCACATGAGTGACGGGGACTCGTGGGTGATTGTTGCATTTCAACGTTAACGCTGACTGCCAACGATGCTGCCGGCTGAAGGGTGAAGATGAGGACCGGGATCAAACCTGAGGAGGAACCATAACCATCACAGATGATAACTGTTTGTGGGTCTTTGTCTTCCTCTTTTAGTCTAAAGCTTTCTTATATTTCTTGTTATTATTTCATTAATCATCTTGTTATTATTATTATCCATTCATTATCTTTAGCTCTTATCCCTGTCAGGGTCACGGTGGGGGTGGAGCCTAACCCAACTATTCACACCTACGGGCAATTTAAATTTTGTTAAATTCATTTCAAAATTGACGGCATGTATTTGGCGGTGGGCGAAACCCACACAGAGAGGACCATAGTTGGCTTAGGACTCAAACCTGTGACCTTCTCGCTCTGCGGCAACACTGCTAACAACCGTGCTGCCCTGTTGTTGTTGTTTATTGGTTTGTTATTGTTGTCTGAATCTTGGACATAGAGGGGAACGACGATGGGCCATCGAGGCCCCTGTGGTTTCCCTGCATCTCACGTGAATTCACTTGTAATCTTCTAATGAATGAATTTGTGGAAAATCTTACCGCAAGCATCCAAACACATCACTCAAGAAGTCACGTTTCACCACAGCATTTTCTCGGCTACTTGTGGCCACAGTTGCAACGGGACTTCAATCTCTCCGTCAGTTTGCTCATTTGTGTCCTGAGCCTAAACAGAGGTACTCTTGTCAACTCTCAGAGGTATGGAACGTGACCCCGGGGATCATCATCACTATTTTCAGGGCGCTGAACTCATTCATCATTCCAGGCCAAAATTTTTTTGCCTTTGGTAAAATCAAGCTTGAGTTGTGCGTAAAAATGCTCCAAATACATACAAGTGCATCCCGCAAATTTATCCCATTTTGGTCTGGCTAAGAAAACAAAAACACATTTATCACGCGATTTTTCAGGAAATCAGGTCAAGTCAAGTCAAGTTTATTTATAAAACCGATTTAAAAACAACATTATGTTGCGTCAAAGTGCTGAGCTAGGACGAAGAGGAATGCGAAACAAGGGTGAGGACATTTCCTCCATTTCCACCATGAATCCTGACTATGTTTCCTCAACTATTCTGACCCTTTTTTTACCCCCACTGTGGAGAGAGACTGAGCTCTTTTTGTCTCTATTTAACACAAAAAAGGACAGAACAATCATCCTGGAAGTGGACAAAACCTACATATGCTGACAAGATTTTTTGAGTTATGGTTAGACACGGCTACATACCTACAAAAAGAGAGAGAAGCTTTGGATGGCAGACATTGTTAGAGCCTACACTTTTAATAATTGGACCGTTTTTAGAAATTATCCCATACAATTTCTTATAATCTTCTATCTTTTGTAGAGAAAAAGCAGTTTTTGAAGATTTTTTTGGAGAAAGACTGAGAATTTTCCACAATCAAGTACTGTTTCTTGATTCTAGTGTAGCGACTTGTTTTGGCATGCTGATAAAAAGCCAAAAACTTGAATTTTTTTAACATTTAAATGCAATACAAATGAAAACTGCAAACATAAGAGGCTGAGCTGAGGGCCGAGGAGCCGCACGAACGTCTGTGAGACGATGAAATGGTTGCCATGACGTTCACGATGGAAGCACACAGCCTCTGTACTGTTCACACATGACCTGTTATTACATGTCGTGGTTCTAGATGTGAGATTACAGCCTAGAGAGACAACCTGAAGCCCGTAAACCCGAGGCTCCTCTCCCTGAACCATCGGCGTCATCGTCACTTTATGTGACAGTTCGGGCGCGATCTCTCACTCGCAGGGACGGCGTAAATGACTCTGCTTCTATCTTGGTCACCTCTTCTCTCACCTCCCTCAGAGAGGAAAGAGATATCATGGCCACAGGGCACACTTTAACGATCGCTTCTCTGGCAACACGTGCAGACGGACGCAGCTATGCTGTGTATAGGAGAGAAAATGTGCATCTTGTATTCTTTGAATCAACCACTACGATGATTCTAGTGAACCCAGAGGAAGACATTCTGTACCAGGCGGTCTGATTTCAATCCCAATATAAAGAGGAATGACACACACACACACACACACACACACACACACACACACACGCACACACATCAACCCTGCTGCCCTACCCCCGTCTTCACGATACCTCTTCAAAGATTCCCCTCCGTCATACCGATGCTGTGATGACGAGGCCTTAATCTGGTTTTAGACATATTTCGGTTTCTGGATGCTGTGAAGTTCTGCTCTTCAAAGTCGGTCATGCAGCTGAACTCTGCGCCGCTAAGCTCCTTTCACTCACGCTCGGGCTTTGGACTGCACCTCCTCATATTGAAACTCGGGTGATTGATCAGTCCGCAAGAGGAGACGTTTCACCAAACTTCGCCGAGTTTTTGGCTTGGGTCACGTGTTGTCAAAGTGTAAGCGAGTCTGTGAAGCGATCCTACTACGCTGCCTGACGTGGTAGAAAGACCATTTTACCCCATATCCCCATATCTCCATGCCTCCACATCCCCAGACTGCAGGATTAAAGCTTCAGTTCTACGATCAAAAAACAACAGTCCCAGGTGGAGTAAAGTACTCAGATCATGAAGAAAAGACACTACAAGTAAGAGCACCACAAAGGTAAAAATACTCGGCTGTGGGATGTACATGGATTTTCATGCTTAATTACTGTCTTTTTTTGAAATTTTTGCATTGCTTTTATCTGCGATAAAACAAACAAGCCACTTCTCTCCATTGCTGCAGCACTGCTGGGCACGCTGAGAGACGACATGAGTGTTTTATGTTGCGTTTGACAGGTGCTGGACATGAAATCAACAAAGTCGCGTTTGGAGGACTTGAAAGATGGATTGAAGACTTTTTAATACTACATAAGGCCTTATGTTTACATTAAGATTCAGATTTTCAGAAATTCCATTTTCCATATTTTTAGCTCTTAGGCCTTCTTTTCAATTGCTTTTTTAAAAATTCTTCGATCGGTAATCTGTAACTTTACTGTCTTTATGCCTTTGTAAAACTTTGAATTGCTTTTGAATGCAACTATAGAAGTAAATTGTATCAGATCTACTTTCTCCTCTTCTATCACGCAGCCAAACAGCAGGTGATGCACTTTAAAAAAAAAAAAATACTATAAATACAATACAAATATTTCATTTTGTTTTAGTTTTCAAAATCAAAAACACTCTTCTTATTTGAATTTCTGGTTCCAAAGCTGTTCAAAACATTTGGAAAAAGGTTACAAAAATGCACCTGAATCATCAGGTAAGACTCCACAGACTCTTCAGGGCTGCACTTAGGGGAAAACAGCAATCTTTCGAATCTTTGAACTAAACACACACACACACACACACACACACACACACACTTGTGGATGTCTTTGTCACTCTCTGTGCCCTTTTTGCTGTTTTATCTGTCGACAGAAACCCTGGAACACAACAACTTCCTGCTAATGTACTTTCCCGTCTCGAGAAATAAATACTCCTCCAGCAGCGGGCGAAGCAGCAAACAAACATTACGTCCAACTGTAGCACAGATCTAAGGGAGGACATGTTTCTTTGCAATTGCTCGTACGAAGTTCAGTGAACTGCAGAAGGCTTTCAGTAGAGTATTGATTTTCCCGTAGGACACGGGAGATGAGAGCGAGGTCCTAATTGGACTTTCTGAGCGGAGAGCGTGATGAGTTATTCATTTTGAGCACTACACCACATATGGTTCCTATTTAGGTCATTCTGCTCATTTGCTACAAAAGTAAAAGCGGGAACGTGCAGGCGACGGGTGCATCTTTCCATGTTGTCAGGGCGTCCGTCCAAAAGCTAAATTAGACTGATATACTGAGCTAAACGGTCAAGATGCAGGGCTGTAAATGGGAGGGGCGGGGCTGGAGAGGAGAGGTACTTTCTATTAAATTGTATCAGAGCTAAACTAATCAGCATCGCGGTCCTGTTGTGTGCTGTCATGTCAAATGAGTCCCCGGATAGAGCAGAGGAGAGCCGGAACGAACCCGGACCGGAGGAAACGTCTCTTTAGCGCTGATGGCGTTTCTGGGCAGCACTTTCACACAGCAATCTACATGCTAAACACAGCGGAAGGGTTTAATTTATTCCCCTTGCCTATCATTTCATGCCTTTTGTTGTCTTCGTGCTGTTTTTCCTCCAGGCGGTGTTCTGCTGTCATTTAGAGTCTCGTTTTCTCCTTCTTTAATTTGTCATTTGGACTTTTTTTTTTCGCTTCAAGGCGACGTGTTATACAGATTTGTGCCTTGCCGTGATCATTTGGGGATCTATTTTGCAGCCCGTGTGACACTTTAATGTGCAAAATACACATTCAGATTGTTTATATGCATATTAAAACTTCAATTATGCTCTGATTAAAGCAATACATTTTTAACAGCCTAATTAAATAGACCAAACTAAATCGACAATGGCGCACACCGAGCAGCACACCTACATTATGTGACTGTGAATCTATTTTTTAAAAAGATTCATCGTCTTAATTGGAGTCACCGATGCCTGCGTGCATTTCCCAACCCGGTGCGAACTGATGGAGGAACAGCTTGTAAATATGCTGGAGTGATACGAGTTAGAACAGGGGTTTTCAACTGGTGGTCCATGCAGGACTTCTAGGGGGTCCGTGACAAAGACTTCAGTGATGTCATTTTAATGCCAGACGCCTGTTGCTGTTGAAGTTCTGGACCAAAATAAAAATAATGCTTGAGCAATACTTCCTACTATATTACATTATCAAAATCCAGAGAAATTCAAAAAGCGGGCTCATCTCCAAGCCTTTGGAGGCCATCAGGTGCTATCAATATCCTCATCCCTTTATGTGGACAATCCTACACTTTTATTCCTTCACCTCTTCCATCGTTGTTTACAAAGGAACTGCACGGCCCGATTAACTGCATTAAAGGTTTTAATGCATTCATTTTTCTATAATTGATCAAATTGAGGATTTACACTGACAGCCCTAATATTCCTTTAAATCTTTATTTATCATTAGGGGTTAAAATTTCTCACCTGTATCACTTCTCTCATATAAAAAGTGAAAGTGTCAGGCCGTCTTTTTTTATTCTTATTTTCTTACCGCAACTGACGGGACGGGTAAATTTCAGAGAGAAAACTCCCAAATTTCTGAGAAAAAAAATCCTAAATTCATGAGTTTATAAACACAATTATTTGTGAGACAAAAAGTGCAAATTTCTGAGAAAAAAATAAAATAAAATTCTGCATGAAAAAACACAAATTTACATCTTTTTTTGCCCCTGCCCTCAGCTGACCCTAACACACCGTCAGACTTATCACTGTAGTTTATGACTTTTGTGTTTTCTGTGTTTTATCTAAAAGTAAACTTACTTATACTGATACATACTGCACTTTAATCAGTAATACACAGAACTCTGATATGCGGACATTTTCATGGAACGATAAAGTCGCTCGTTCCTTATCTTCACCGCTCTGCTGTTACGTGAACACCAGTAGATTCAAAAACTCCACGTTTCACGGTGCTGTTTTGATTGAACTATAATAACACTAAAAACAGAGGCTCCTGAACAAACCGAAACACGCTCTGAAACCGGCTGCGTGTCCTCTGTGAAACGGCTTCTTTTCCTGTTCTGTGAGCGCCATAAAACCGACCACCTGTCTCACTTTTGGCTAGATGAGAATCTAAAGCACGAGAGAGACAAAAAGACAAATGATGAGGTACGGCACACAAAGGATGACGAAGAAGATTCAGATCCCAACTCCTGCCTTCTTCTTCTCCGTAATTATCCTGCCACTGAAACAATAATGAGCCCTTGAGGATACTTTGCATATCGGTTTTCGGCAGTTATTACAATGAATAGGGCTGACGTGAGGCCCTGTTCATCCTTTGTGAGCCGTCGTGATGTCAGTCGAGTGTCGGTTGGGTGAAAGGTTTTCATAAAGCCTCGGTGGAAGGGTTGAACGTTTACTAAAATCCACCGAGCTGCAACAGTACTAGTGTTGGTCTCGGGGGAGAACAGACCATGTGGTGCTGAAGAGTCCTTATACTGACCCTCAACGCCGGGCTGGACGATCAGGGAGACGCATTTGGGGGACAAAAGTCTCCTTTCACATTTGGCTGACAGCCCCAGGCCACCAAGTCAGAATTCGATTACTGAGATAGCATCGGCACACACGCGCACCCTGACTCAAAAAGACATGCACATCCAGACGCAGGCACAAACATGCATGACACTCACACACACACACCATTCACACACATACAGATTAAAGCCAATAAAATGGCCGCAAACCCTTCAAACACCAGACAGAAATCAATTTCCAACTTGGAAGTTGTGCTGAGCGGAGACGTTAATCGCCCGGCAGATAAGGGCTTGTTTGCTGCAGATAAGACAAGTGACCGTGACACATGTGCTATAAATTGAGATTTGCCAGATTTGCCTGTAGGCTTCTGGAGGAAAGGTTTGCTATTGGCCGAACGGCGAGGAGAGGGTGGAAGGTTACGGTTTCCACATAAAGGCCCCACAATTCAGTGGAGTCCTGCGTCTCCACCTGGTGGTCACTCTCATCTCATCTCATCTCATCGTAAGATTCAAATGGGATTTTGCCAGATATGTGCCAATATCCTCATCATGCTGACAGCTGAACGGTCTCTCTGTGGTCCCTCCTCCTCCCCTTGCTTTAATCTCATTGCGAATCAACCAAACAAAAGCACCGACCACTGTGCGTGGCTGTCAACAACTAGGACACGCAACATGAGCAAACATGAGACTCCTCATTTGCACCATCTCGTGCAGTCACTCGCAAAACATCATCGGTGCAACACGGCACCGGTAGGAACAAAAAGTTAACTTTTAAAATGTAGTTAAGAAAGTCTTTCATGGCATTACAATGTCAGTGATCATCTCCAGGAAGTGGTGAGGTGTTTTGCGTGTTCATGAAACGTGACCGACAACTATGGGATACATTAGTCAATCCTATGGGCTCCCGTGATTTTTCTAATCAGATTCTGACAGCAGGACGGCGCCAGAGAGATGCAATTATCTCAAATGGACTCCATTGATAAACTCCTCCAAGGCCGTCCTTACACGGTTCGAGTGACCCAATTCCGATTTTTTCGTCCCAAGTGGCACAGATCGGATACGTATCGTGAACGTGTAAGCAAGAAAAAAGCGCATGGAGTTGGATATTCTCCGATCCGTTTCAGGCCTCATTCAAACGTGGAAATGAATCCCATATATGCCACGTATCTCTATTCTAAGCCTACAGATCGGACATTCCCTGTCGTTACGAGTCGCACAGTAGGGCTGCGCGATTAGTCGTGAAAAAAAATCACGATCACTATCTCCTGTTCCCCTACGCATTAATGTGTTGACTTCATCAATTCAGAACAATCTCAGCTGCTACACCATCACCATCACACAACGTAAAGCAAAACAAGCTTTTCATTCAACCTTCACGCGTTAAACTCAATGCATGTTCTCTTATTTCTCTTCCTCTCTCACAGCGATCTGCTGTCAGCTTCCGTTGCTACAGTAACCAGACGCTATGTGTGTTGAAAAAACAGGAAGGCTGCAGCCGAGCGTTTTGAGCGTCAGGGAGGTGCAAACGCAGATATTGGACAGGGGTCACTTTTAAAAACAGATGTAAGCAGATGGTCCAAAAAAATCGGATCTTGGCATCAAGAAGTAGAGTAAATGTATTGAATGTTGAATATTAAATATATGTTGTTACTTGTGTTTTGTATCTTTAGCCACAAATGAACCTTTGTCAGGGAGCACAGAGGTTGAGAAACAAAACGAGCAAACAAAAATCTCTCCACTCACGTCAATAATGGTCCACTGCTCCACCACGATGGCGTCGTACGTCGGGGCGGCCGCGTTCTGGTCGCCGTCGGTCGCCTCCTGGAAGATGAAGACGCTTTCCACCGATTTAGGCAGCAAATCTGCGGAGGAGAAGAAACCAGAGGATGAAAGGAGTATTTACAGGACGGAGTGTGTCTGCCCGGCCCGAGGACACAGAATGATAGAAGTCAGGCAGCCAGACACGCGCAGGCGAACCTTTATTACACAGCCAATGGTGTGATTCATTTGTATGAGTACGGCGGCGTTATGTATTATTCAGGAAGACGGCGTAGGAGAACGGATCAGGTATTCCCCTTCTGGGAAACCAAAAAGGAAGAAACGGAATTATGCACAGGTTGATCCTGAACTCTGCTGGTTTTCATTCTCCACGGATAAACAGAAGCTAATCGCAGCTGGACAGCAAGGTGAACACATTCTCCTCAAACTGAACACGGGCTCCAGGATTGAGAACCGCTGCTGCAGACAGATGGACACATTTAATGAAGTCAGTCCACCGGGCATTAAGGCATCAGTCCTTTGGTTAAGCCTGTATAATTCACCTAAAAAAGACTGGATTGAAGCAAGACCCATCGACGTGGAGGCCACGGGAGAGATCGTGAGCTGCTGACCAAATAGATTTTCTAAAGCTTCTCGTCTATTGGAGCCAAACAATCCCAGGATTGACACCGCAGATAGACGCAGCGCTTCGGCCCCCCCCCCTGAGCCGGGACCCCTCTCCACCCGACATCTCTTGTTATTCATTTGATGCGCGCGCGCACACGTACACAAACATGCAGTTAGCCGCAGCAATACACACCCCCGTGGTCCAGCGTTCCCGGGCTGGTCTGAGTGCTTTCTTATTACTCCCCCACCATTTACACACTAATACAGTTTGCCTGGGCCCGGGCTCCGATACAAGACACTCCACATTTCATTACTGGGCCCTAATAATAGGGGGACGAGGGGCAGCTGGAGAGCCAGTGGAGAGATGGAGGGAGGGCAGCGGGGGCGGGGGAGAGGACGACAGGCTCCTTTATTTCACCCTCACTGAAAAACCTATTTAGGACTCGTGCGCGCTAAATTGAAGACATCTCTCAGACATCTTCTGGCTCTTTCAAATACCACACTGTCATTGTCCACACCGCCCCTCCCCTCCCCCACAATCCCATGATTCTCCACCTCATTTGTCAGCCATCGTTGTTTATAATTAGAAAGACGCCTCGCCGGGATGTGAGGTTTGCGTGCCGGCGCCACGGGGATCACTGAGGTGAGACCCACGCAGGGGCTCCTGTCTCTCCGCCTTCACCAGGTACGGCCTCACGGTACGGTGAGAACTGCAGGCACACGCCGAGCAGAGGAGAGAGCGAGGGAGAGAGAGAAGCGGTGAGGAGGAGCCGGTTGCTGGGGGCACCGTGTCTCCCAGAGGTACGCACGGGTGGCGTGCACGAATAAACATTATCTTGTGCCTGTTGACTGAGCCAAGCAAGCCGGCGGGCCAACTGAGAATAAGTTGTTTACACTCGCAGGAACAACCGTGCGGCATCACTGAAACTGTTTTCCATCCACCCCCTCTGTGCCTCACACAGCCAAGGTCACGGGGTGAGGCATGCAAATACGATTACATCAAAAAAAACAAAAAAGGGAGCGACAGCGATGGGATTGGAGGACGCAGAGGTAGGGGAGGATGGGGAGGAGGAGGAGGAGGAGGAAGGGTGACAGTGACTGAAATCAGCACCCAGACCGGCTAAAAGAGGAGTTCGCTCTGGGTTTTACTCGTGGCTTTCTGACAATGTGAGCATTTTGGATGCGCAGATCTAAATCTAAAGATCTCTTGAACCTGATTTTGAACAAACAGGTTGGTGGAATTAGCGTATCTGGCTTCAGAATTCTCACAGCGGCTGATAAGGAGCAAACTGGTGTGGGAAGGTAGCCAGTAGCAAGGACAGGATAGCACTCTGACAAAACCCAGATGTTTCCATGGTAAATATGGGCAAAAACACAATGGGAAATTGATTTCTGTGGGAAACGATGAACATATTTGTATCCATATGGACCTCATTCTGTGGATCTGGTATGCGAGTGCCAAATATCAAAAAATACTCATCGTACTCAAAACTCACTGAAGAACAACTCAGAGCTTTAAGAGAGAACAGAGCTGTAAAAGAAACGTGCCCGTCCTCCGCCTGCTCTCAGTCCCTGTAACGATGTTAGACAGCGGCACAGGGTGGCCCGTTCCTTTGGAAGGAGCCGTGCCGTGCCTCACAGCAGCATCGCCGTCAACAACACACGGCGTCTGAATTTTCCACTTTGCTGCTCAGCTCAACCAAGTTCGGCTTTGACCCGTCTGCTGGCGATCTCTTCAGAGGGCGCGCGTTGAGGGAATCGCTGCGTCTGAAGTGAGCAGAACTGACAAAGTGATGGAAGACAGGTCTTAAAAGAAGCTCTGTAACAAAACAGAAACGTAAAATGGTTCCTGGTCTGGAACAAAAGCCCATCGCTGCCTTTTCAAATGTCAGCAGTCAAACAGAGTTAAGGTATGCCGGTACGCGGTATACGATCAAAATTTAAACGGCGTGTTAGCGGCTAACATAGAGTGCAAGTCTTGCCGTACAAACATAAGCGTCAGACATCTCATCAATGCTAAGAGGACCAAGGGGGGACCTGGATCCTGTTTACAGTCCACTGTTTCCCTTCCACTTCATGTAAAAACCTCTTCACTCACGGTGCCTCTTTCATTTCAGAACTGCTTTTTACTAATTCTCTCCGGATCCCTCTCTGTTTTCACCTTTGTAGTATAGACGAGGAGAACGGATCCTGGATTTGAACAACACAAACATCCCGGGCTCAACGTGGTACAAATGTTTCAAGACGCCATTTATATTCACAACCTGAGGCCGAATGAGCTACAGACACGACTTGGACCGCAGCTTTGAAACCAGATGGTGATAAATAAATGTAAGTGTTTTTGCCGTGCTGGTGTGGACGGAGAACTTTTTGACGCTGCTTTCAGATTAGCCCTGGATTAGAGTTGACTTAAGGAGCGATTACGAAACTCGGACACACTTTCTGTCAGATTTTGTCCAATGATCTACAAAGACTTTTAATAACGTGTACATTGAGTCGTTTAAAAATGCCCTGGTTTAATAAATTGAACACAATCCTATAAGCTGTGGAGGCCGGGTGGCTTTGAATGAAGTCCTGCTGACCTCTGCCTGCCGTCAACGTGACCCCTCTTTACGTCGTGTGTGCTGACACGATTTCAACCTGCGTGCCGGGCGATGCTGAGAGGACACGAGACGAGCCGCTGACAGCTTATCTATATTTCAAAGAGGACGCTTGGAAAGACAGAGAGAAGGAGAGGAGAGGATCAGATGAATGTGTGGATTGGTTGGGGCGTTCTCCCTCTGGAGCCGAGGCTTCGGCAGCAAGCAGGCTGATACCTACAGGTTACCGGGCAGACTTCAGCAACACCAAAGCTGTTAGACGGGAGAGTGGAACTGGACCCTTGTTACGTGGACGTCACAAACAAAGCCCTTCAAGCCTGATGTGGATGAACTGAGAGAGTAAGTCCAGGCAGTAAGTCCAGGATCTTCCACTAAACCGCTTCATGTCAACAATCTGGATGACTGAATGACCACCGGGGCGAGTTCAAACGGATGAGTATTTTTCAGGATAATGAGTGTTTTTCACACCAAAAAGCCTCCAGTACCATCACAATGATCTCAGTGTCGCGGTTGATGAAAAGAAGCGAGTTCATAACGACGCAGTTTATTTGGAGGCGCTGCTGCATATATGCATGCAACGCTGCCAGGCAGGACGCCGTTTTATTGCTTTTTCACGATATCGCCACCAGTAACTGCATCAAAATAATAAGAAAGAATCTGAACGCCCCCCCACTGCCCCATGTTTAAATATTTATTTTCTCTCAGGGATGTGACGAAGATTGTGGTGTAAGGGAATCAGTCACGAGGAGTGCTTAGAGGTCTACTCAAGTAAAATTATGGATATCTCAAATATCTTAAAAATCACTCCAGAGGAGTAAAATTAACATCGGCGGCTGGATGAATTGTACTCAAGAATCAAAAGTATTTTTTGTATTGATCAGTGTCATTTCTACCTTGTGATGGTCTTCAGATTAACTAGATTATAATCCAGTCTTTAAAGATAAATATGGAGCAGATCTTTAGTTTTCAAACGTTGATTTAAATTATGGGGGACACATTCAACGAGTTGGACTGTCCAGAGTCCTCTATGTAGAGTTCACATTTATTTACAATCTGTCAATCTATCTATCACAAACAGGAAGAACTCAGACCAAACAAACTCAGATCAGAGTACAGATGTTGGCATTTTTACCAAACATCCCAATCAAACCGTTTGGTTTCAGTCCGCAGATTGAAAATATCTCAGATTTTACAATTCAGTTTGGAACCACAAACAAACCCGACAAAAGCAGCGAAGTGAAAGTGAAGAATTTACTTCCGATACGTAGTTAAGTAAAAGTAGTAATTTACAAAAATATTCATATTCCACTAAAACATACTTAAGTACCGTCGTGAAATCACTTGTTACATCACTACTCACTGTTTAACACGAGAGAAACGAGGCGTGTGTGCATCCTGCAGCAGACGAGCACACGAACAGTGGAGGAGTTCAGGATTTCCTGCGCATCTCCTCAACTTTTGTCTCAAAGAAACACCAACACATCATTTTCCTTCCCCATGATTCTGCACAGTAAGTAAAACCTTATTGGAATTTCAAATTCCCTGAATCTCTCTCTCATTTTTTTTTTACAGCGAGCCCAAGCTACACAAGTAACCCAGGCAAACTCCCCATCAACACAATGACAGTCAGCTCTACAGTAAACATCTCTGTCCCCGACCCTGAGGTCCCACTCAGGGAGGGGGTGTGTGTGATCTTAATACAGATGTGTGTTGTTATGCACGTGTACGTGAGCGTGAGCGTGAATCATTGTGCTTGCGGCGCTGAGTGGTTTTTTTTCTAGATGTGTGCGAATGTGAGTGGGTCTTTGTGTTTACCGATACATTTTTGTGTGTGTATGTTTGCAGGCGGTGCCACAGTGTGTATGAATCTTTAATGTGTGTCTTATGACATTGGGGCCTGCGTGCAGCTTAGGATCTGTAAATTCAATATCGTTCTAATATCCGACGCCGTGGCGCCGCTGAGGTCTCCGCTCGCTGCAAACCATCCTGCCACACCAGACGGGACTTATAGTGCCTGAACAGTCAGCCGTACACACAAACAAACACACACACACATAAATAGGAAGATACACACTCACACTTGTATGCAGACATGCCCCCGATGCTTTCTGGTCCAGCTTTACCATGGAAACCCGTCTTTAGAAAATGCATGTGGACACGGTGATTTTTTGTCTTACTGTGTGTGTGAGTGTGTGTGTGTGTGTGTCCCTCAGGGCCACACCAGACAGCAGACAGTCACACACAATAGAGAGGTAGCTCCATATTTAGATGGCCAGACCAGCAGAAAGAAAGGAGAAATATAAAAAGTGATATTTTGGAGCAACATAAGGTGACAAAAACAACAAATTCCAGGAGATAATCAACAACCAAGCGTATCCTTAATTTGTCATATTGTTGTCTGTCCTGTCCATTTTCCTTCATTGGTGAAATACATCTTACGTTCACGTGTATGGAGAATTTTGTTTTACAAAGCGAAGGGACTTTATTTCATCACTATAAACCAGCAGCAAACCAGCGCTTCAAACACATGAATATAAGCCAGGAGAAAGCATAGAGGAGAAACCATACAAGTGCCCCAAACAATTCATTAATTCTTAAGCACAGCATTAAGGCTGCTTTATGTGAGGATTATCCCCTTATTGCAAATATTCCAGGGCTTCATGTGATATTGGATGCTGGCTGATCACACGGTCCGGTGCCTCAGGCCACAGAAAAAATAATAATCAGTCATATATGATGCATATGATTTCTTTTGCATTTTATCTATCTATCTATCTATCTATCTATCTATCTATCTATCTATCTATCTATCTATCTATCTATCTATCTATCTATCTATCTATTTACTCTGAAGCCACTGAGCTGTTGGACATCCGATACTTGTCTAATTTGTGACGATGAGCTATGAAGACTTAATTTCCAACAAGGGTTGAATATACATTTATTTATTTATATGGGTATAATGTAAAAATGTCAGATTACAAGTCGGTCAATACTGAATTGTATTTGTCATCTTATATTTGCAGTTGTTGCCTATTTAAGTTGGTATTTGTAATGTTCGAAATGTTAAGATGGTGCAGTGAAATGAGTCAGGTTTGTGGCCAGTTTGAACCATTTAAGAAGTCTGGGATGTCAAATGTGTGTGTGTGTGTGTGTGTGTGTGAAACCACCTCAACCCAAAGTCCTTAGAGGAGAAACATGAGGCTCTTTGTCTCCTTTTGACTGTAATATCACTGTTAAGGTCACAGAATTGAAGTTCTGGCCTATAGAAATGCATCCTGCCATAGGTCATGAACTGCCCTGAAAGCCTCATGTTGGACACATTACGCATTACTTTTTATTTTATAATCAACCTACATATGATGGCAAGAACACGGAAATCCATAATGTGACCCTTTAAATGTCCGGTAGTAGAAGGTCGAAGGTTCCACTGTACTTGCATCTGCCAATGTGTGTACTAAAGTAAATGCGAAGCAGGCATCGATAAAGGACATAACACCCGCTCAGAGACACGTCATCCGGTTGATGGAGTTACGCGGTAAAAAGGAATAACGGTGTAACAGGATAAACGTTTTAAAATGTGGCATAAAAGTGCTTTGGAAAAGCACAATTACAGTTATTTAGACGTCACGTGTGTTCTGTGCGCGTGAGTACATGACAGGCTGAGGCGCGCCGGCTGAATCTCCAAACAAGCCCGTGGCTGTCATTAAGAGCTCCAGTCAAAGTTAATGCGTCCCTCCCTGTCACTCCGCCTCCTTTACGCCGCTGCTTTGCTGACAAGCGTTGCCCTTGATGTTTACGAGCATGAGACCGTCTCCGAATCGAGCAACTCATCACGGATTCAAACGCTCGGAAAAGCTGCTAAATATGGAGACGACGGCGACGGACGCAGAGTCGAAGGCTCGGGAGCTGAATGTCTGTTTGATGCAATTATCGTCAAGAACAAACAGGATGCTGCTTTGATACGGTCCTGCCAGCTGCTCTCGAGAGACTCAAATCCACCAAATTCATCCTCAACAACAACATTCACCTCTGCTAAGTGGTCTGTTTTCCACATATTCGGTCTGAGCTACGTTTACGAGCGTGCAGTCATCTGGCTAACAGCTATTCGACACAGGATGCGACGGAACAGAGCGAAAGACAGATCGTCGAGGAAATATGAATACATAACATAACTTTATAAGGAAACATTCAGACCTGTTGAGTGAGATAGCAAACTGACAGCACGATGTTGCTCCGGTGTTAAAAAATCTCCAATCCAGACGCAATTTCAGCGTTTTGCAGGTGAACCTCTCCAAAGTGCTGCCAAACTGTGCTCGCTTCCTGCTCCACATGTCCACGCATCCTGCAGCACGAGGATGTTACAAAAAGAGACTAGCCGATGTCTTTCTACAAGTAAACTGTTATTTATTTTTAAACAAAATCAGTGGAAACAGCTAACGTCAGACGGCGAGCTATTTGAATAAGTCACTATGTTACTAGCTAGCTAAAATAACAATAAATACACTAATCAGACAGTGGCAGAAATATTTATGGAACACATTGTTGGTATCAGGAAGCTCTGTGATAGTTAGATAGACAGATAGATAGATAGATAGATAGATAGATAGATAGATAGATAGATAGATAGATAGATAGATAGATAGATAGATAGATAGATAGATAGATAGATAGATAGATAGATAGATAGATAGATAGAAGAAAGAAAGAAAGAAAGAAAGAAAGAAAGAAAGAATTCCGAAGAAAATTCTAGTAATAATAATAATGGCCTGGACCACCTAAGACTAGACAGATTAAGGGTTTAGCCTACATCAACACTAAAAAGGATCAATTTAAAAACTCTTTTAGTTTTTAGT
>OMNV01005891.1:4897-75496 GCA_900303265.1 Brotula barbata
CAAACTCCAGCGGGGGTCAGCATAGCTGGCATGTTTGTGTGGTATTAATAGGTGTTACCATGAGTCAGAGTGGCATTTGTTGAAAAGACATGCTAAGTTTGACCAATCCAACTATTATTATTATTATTTATAATGAATTTAATCATACAGTGGATTATGATTTAGATTATGATCACTGTAACATTTACTCCATTTGCCTTATGGATGGATGATGGATGGATTATAGATGATGGATGGATGGATGATAGATGATAGATGATAGATGATAGATGATGGACGGATGGATGGATGGATGGATGGATGGATGGACAGATGGATGATAGATGATAGATGATGATGATGGATGGATGATGGATGGATGATGGAAGGATGGAGGGATGGATGGATGGATGGATGGATGATGGAAGGATGGATGGATGGATGGATGGATGGATGATGGAAGGATGGATGGATGGATGATGGATAATTGAATGGATAGATGATAGATGGATGGATGATGGAAGGATGGAAGGATGGATGGATGGATGGATGGATGGATGGATGGATGAATGATGGAAGGATGGATGGATGGATGATGGAAGGATGGATGGATGGATGATGGAAGGATGGATGGATGGATGGATGATGGATAATTGAATGGATAGATGATAGATGGATGGATGATGGATGGATGGATGGATGGATGATGGATGGGATTAAGTTGCAGCCTGTGTTTGGATTGTGTTTATTCCTTGACATTTATGAGTCCACAGTAATAAACTCTCCATACAGCAGCGGCCTGAATCCATTGCCTCGTGTATTATTTTCATCATGGTTCCTTTTGCTTTAGTGTGAATACTCTTCGAAGGACAAACAATAAATTTGGCTGGGAATGTGGCTTTATGGTTACTAAACAGAAGGAAAGGGAAGGGGCGGTTCTTCTAAGTTTGTTGTGGATTATGTCTACAGTTTGTATTTTGTCTCAGAATGAAATGATAAAAGAGCTGAAGGGGTTCCCTCTGTTGTCTCGGTCCTCTTGGGACGGGACGAACGTGTTTACTGTGTGATGGTGTTTCCGATAACCGCTGCATGCAGTTTTGCTGCAAAGCTGTCGATTGTCTGTTTGATTGTTCTGCATAACACAGTCAGAATGACATGTTGTAGTCAGGGAGTAGTTTTCGCCGGTACTGTTTTGTTTGTATACTGCGTATTACTTCCTCCTAAGAGAAAATTAGTCAATAGCACGCTCTGCGCTAATTATAACATTTAGCAATGGTTTAACAAATGCCGGCAAACCGTTTAACGTACCTGTGGGAAATTAAAGAGCAGCTAGCTAGCAAAACTGACTCCCTGCGTGTGTCGCGCTGGAGAGAACCAGAGGAGGGAACTGAAGCCGGCATAATTAGCTGCTGCATCCCTCGTGCTCTTACAAGGGGACGAAAGTTTTTACTTGCAAACAGCCGCTGTCACCAAATGACATCCAAAATAGCATATTTAGCTGTACGGAACACAGCTGCAGTTCAGAACCTGACAAAAAGAAAAGATCTTGTATCTCTGCAACACCGAAACCCACACAAACCATTTGTTTCTGCTGATTGTGGATAAAATTGTTCCGTGGGACTCAGCAGTTATGTGTACATATGCGCTTCATACAGACAGCTGGAAAATGGGTTTGTGTTGCCTTTAAAATGAACACGAAATATACAGTATATGCTCAGTTTATGGAGGTTTAGTCTTAGCCTCGGATCGCTCCATGCAACGAAGCGCTGGGATGGATATGAGGAGCCAGATGTGCATGCAGTCTCACAAGAACGAGTTCGAGTCGACCTACCTACGGTCTCTGACAGGGCAAAGAGGAAATTAACCAACGTTTCACTGTGTTGTCTGGTCACTCTGCCAACAGCATCAGAACACAAGAAAAATGAAAAATCAGTCATTTACAGCCATCACTTCTACCAGAACTCAACCAAAATATAGAATCCACATAACCAACATACCTCAAATAGAGACAATTGGTCTGCACCTGCACACACACCCAAACACACCTGCACACACACCCAAACACACCTGCATACCATCAACCCGTCACCACGCAATCGACCCCACACCACACGTGAAGAACACACCCACGACACACCTTGGTCACTGAACTCAAAATCAGATGGATGAAGGTTGTAGGAGGGGTAATTTGTTTTGTTTGTAGAAATCATCTTAACATCCTGACAACAATGAATGACTGAAACGCTCGGTCGGATACAAAAATCCTGCTCACTCCCTGCTCGCTCCAACATTACCGACCTTACCTGCAAAGGCACGTGGCATGAATAAAGACGAACAGGTCACACTCACAGCTCCAGATGTTCACGCTACCTCAATCTAAACTGTGTTTGTTCCCTGCAGAGAGAGCGCGTTCTATTCTCGCTGTTAGATTTATGTCACATGCTATATATACTGTAATTGCAGGTATTTCTGCACAAACACAAACACAGTTATTTTCACCTACGGCTCATTAGTTCGCTTGTCAAGACCATGTGGGTGTGCCGAGTCAGACTGTGCTCCTTTGCCCCCTCTGACTCTTCTGTGATGGTTTCCGTCCTTGAAGTACTGGGTTTATTAAGGGAAATGTAAAGAAAAAAGGAAATTCGAACTTTGATTCTGTAATGCTTACTTAACTCACATGTACTGTGACAATATGGTATGGTTTCCATTTCAACCCTGTGGGCCAACGCTATGTTACATGGCTCCTCTCGTCTTCTGCTAGCTTCTAACCCCGTGTGTCGCGTACACTGCTGCTCCTGCTGGAGGTTACCGTGCCCCTCAGTCTAAGACAGCAGTGAGATGAGTCGAGGAGCAAGAGCTTATTTATGGATATGCCAGTTATCCCGAGGTTAAGGCTCAATAATTTAATCCAATAGCCACTGGCTATGGTCACGCTTGTGGTAATGTAGGTTATGATGAGGGTATGGCTCTACAAGCTACAATTCAGTCTAGTTTTGGTTTTGATTTTTCATCAAAAATTTCATTTTTCTTCAAATCCCTGCAATTGAGAGACAGAGCTTAAAGAATTAGAAGAATCAAGCGTGGCATATTCTAGTGCATAGCACGAAATAAGAGCAACTTCTCTCTGTCTTCACTTGTGAGAACTTTGAACATAGATATCAAATTGAAAATTGTTTGTCTCAAGGCTGAAACTGAGAAAGTGTAACTCTGCTGCTCCTCCGCAGAGGCCTGCATCGTGCATGCAAACACAGTCGTCAGAACTGATGCTGTTTTAATGATGTCCTGAAGATGCGGGTACAGTTAGAGCTCTGCTTCAAGCTTGCTACTGCAGATGTTTGCATTGATGGTGCGTGACTCTGGGAAGCAGCGGGAGTCACGGAGGGAGGGGCCCGGTTTTACATCTTCGTGAAATGTGAATGCACGGCTGTTGGAAGAATTTCATAGGTTCACGCTACATCTAAATCAGATTGATTTTAAGATGTTCAGTCAGTTATCATAGTAAAACACTAGTTAGTTGCACATAAAAATGGATAACCAAGAGGATAACAATGTACAATTTCAACGAGTACAGAGGAAACACAGGACAGGCTTTGTAGCTCTCTCACTGCATGCATCACAAATAAAATTATAGCCTGCACTGCAAACGGAGACAAAGAGAAAATAACATTGTTATGTACAGATAATTGTATAATACAACTCCAGGCGACACAAAAGTCCTGCAAAATTTGCGACAATTATGTTGTTATCGATGTGTATATTCAATGCAGGTGCTCAGATTCAAGGGGACACTGAGGAAAGCGACACCGTCAGCAAACTGAGCTGGTCAGGTGGCAAGAATTGGTTACAGATGAGCAAAACCAAAGTTGATTACATGTTTCAATTTATTACATAACACACACTCTCTGCTCAGCGCCTTATCAGTATAACCAGTTCACTGTGCAAACTGTCTAACAGCACTCTTGTTGTTGTAAGCAGTATGGTATAGTACAGTATAGTATTAGTATAGTGTAGTGTATTGTAGTGTAGTGTAGTATAGTATAATGCAGTACAGTATAGTACAGTATACTGTAGTATAGTGTAGTATTGTATAATACAGTACAGCATAGTGTAGTACAGTATAGTAAAATACAGTACAGTATAGTACAGTATAATGTAGTGTAGTATACTATAATACAGTACAGTATAGTGTAGTATAGTATAATACAGTACAATATAGTACAGTATAGCATAGTATAGTGTAGTGTAGTATGGTACAGTATAGTGTAGTATAACATAATACAGTGCAGTATAGTACAGTATAGTGTAGTATAGTATAATAAAGTACAGTATAGTATAGTGTAGTGTAGTATAGTACAGTATAGTATAGTAGAGTACAGTATAGTGTAGTATAGTATAGTATAGTATAGTACAGAATAGTTCAAGGATGTTTGTAGAACCTAATAACACATTAAGAATTGAATATGCCAGAGAGAGAAAAGGTATAAAAACCTCATTTATACTTTATAGAGAAGTTGTGATTTAAAAAATATCCTGCAATGTATTCTAGAAACGCTTACTCTTTTAATCTATGACAGCAAATGTAACATTAATAGGATGTAAGGCAATTAATGTAAGTTTTTCAAGTTTATGTTCATGCTACACCATCTTCATCCTGAAGGTTTTGGTGACTCATAAGTCCATGGGGGTAAATCACCCTGATTTTTTTTTTATTAGCATTATTCAGAACTATATGTCTCCTTAAAAATATTTGCTGCTTATTCTCTTTCTTCCATTTGTTTGACAACATCATTACAGTGGAGCCACCATTGGACCATAACATCAGATTAATGTAGGGAGGGATGAATTGCTGCTGATGCTGAGGCTGTAAAACATCTTGGTGCTGTGCTTGTTTTTATCATCTGGTGGGTGCAGCGGTGCCAGCTGCCCCCCATCTGCTGCCCGTATGAATCATCATTAGTACATGATTCCATTTAACTCGCATCAATCGGCGTTCTTCCAAATAAGGATCATTTGTTTCAGCAGCAGTACCTGTGTGGTAGCAATCTCATTCTAAACACGACAGTTCATCATCTCACGGCTCATCCTTGATTAATTAATGATATTCATGTTTCCTTACAAGAGCTGCTAAATTCAATTTCAAGTTGCTGTGCCATTGACGTCTCTCTGTGATAGTGACGGATGGTTTGAAGCCCACAATCAACATTCATCACTTGTATTTTGGTGGCCTCAAAATAATAATAACACCGTGGTTGGTGGCCTCAAAGTGGTAACACTGCCTCCTATTGATTCACCAATCATTTCAAACATGACCATATTAAGTACTTCAAAGATGAGCTCTCCAGAGACACTGAGCAGTTCTGGCAAGATATTTTTTTCTTCTGTATCATGAATGGCTTATGGCTTCTGTCTTGAAGATTATCAGCCAAAGGGATTATGAATTATACACGAAGTACGGCCTCCTTTGGGAGACGCTGAGTATCATCCATGTAGGTGCAGCTGGAAAACTTGCAGGTTTTTCACCAATAATTACTAGTAGCTAGTAGCTGTTTTCAGGAAATTGTTCCTTCCTGTAAATGTCAATGTTATTTATTTCTCTAAATCATTCACGACGACGGCAAACGCTTACTTCCGACATATATTCAATCTTAATTTGAATTTGCAGGGCTTCGGACAGCGAGTGTAAATGGCGGAAAGGTGGAAATGATTGGAATCCCAGCCGTTGACATTTCGGGCTGTGTGAGGTCCTTTAGTATGTTATCGTATGCTGTAAAAATAAAGATGACAGCTTGAAACATAGTTTTAATCCACCGTGCCTGACCCGCATAATATTCAGTTATTTACCTCTGTTGCTGCTCTTATTTTCTGCTTCTATTTTCTGCTACACGGCTTTAAGAGAGTGGAGCTGCACACTAATCACTGATTTTTACGGTCTGTGCATTTGACAATAAATCTGTGAATCTTGAATCTGTACAGCAGGGTTTACACTCCTGCACTGCTTTGTTGTACTCGTTATATATTTGTTTGTTTACAGTTATGCTGTATCCAAAGTGACAAGTGAGGGAGAACACAAATGAAGGAGTTTTCAGCTTCCTTGTGGTTTTCAATGAATGGGCTGTAGGAATGAAGCTCCTTGATGATCAGTGCCATCATGTAGGTGGGTGCTGTCCCATTGGTTGACCGGACCTGGTCTTGAACGTGACCTGTTTGGCAGCTGGAAGCCGGTAGAGGTGAATGGTGTCTTTTTCGGTTTGCGTTTGGTACCTTGGAACTGATCTGAAGCACCTGTAGCCTTAGTGTGATAAACTCGAAAATCTGCTATAATCACACTTCACGTGATGAGTGGGTGCAGATTTTTCTCACAGCTGGAAAAGCTCTGCACACAGGGGCACAGGGAGAAGGTTATGGGAGGATACACAGCTTTGAATTGTATGGTAACTGAAGCAGGGGAAAATGTGTGTAATTCAACATCACGAATATCGAATATATCAGGATGCATTCTGTTCTGTGTGAACTAACCAACATATTCAGAATCTATAGAGAAATTCAAAGGGAATAAAAAATTCCATATTTTAAAAGAGGTTACCAAAATAGATTTATTTTATCAGACTATGATATACTTCATTACTAGGAGAGTTAAGAGTGTACATCAGCGAAATCATCCCTAACGCTCCCTTATAAACCAGTTCAGGATCCCGGGATCAGGTTTTTACATAACATGGAACAAAACTGAACACCTACACGTGTAGAATTTTATGTTGACAATACACTTAAAAGTTGGCACTCTATACACAATTTCATTTTTTCATCGGTATAATGCAGTCCAAGATCAGATCTACGACCTGGAAACAGAGGCACCTCATTATGAGGCTATTTACACATCTAGAGCACCCACAAAACGTAAATAAACAAATTGACGTTGAAGTGTGCAGGAAAAGTTTGAGCCCAGATACACTTTAACTGAAAGGGAATGAGAACATCTGTGTTTGTCTCATCTATCCCGAAGTCTAAGTCCCTCGTCATTCATTGCCCAATTATTAAAGACCAAAGTCTCACAGAAAAGGAAATGCTTTGCTCTGTGTGCCAGTTGACTTTAATTATCTGCCGCCTCTTGATATTTCTGCTTCCTCTCACACTCTGTCAGTCTTTTTGGCCGGGTGTGTTTCTTAAGTGTCACACTTGAGTCTCACCCTTGCAGACGGTGCTACATTACTGACTGACGCTGTAAATGATCACATGCTGCCTGCTCCTTTCAAGAGACGCTTAAAGAATCTATCAGAAATCGAGGATTGTAATGTTTTAACCCTTCGTTATCGTGTTGTTACTATGGTGGATACAGGGGTTAAATCAATCGCATAGAATCAAATCTACTTTATTACAAAGAACAATACCATATATTACATGTTCTATGACCGTGTCTATATTTAGCTTCTCTGTGTCTTCATGAGTAGGAACATCAAATCTAAATGTGATGCAGGAACTGAGACGTGTTCATGAGCAGCCTAAGGTGCCATCCACACAGATTCGGTGACATATTGGGTACTTGAACGTGTCTGTGAGCGTGTGATTGTAAGCCTTCTGTCTCCAGAGGACAAAACAGATTGTCCCCGTCTTGTAGACTCCAGTGCATGCTGTTCCTCATTCTGCTACAAAGATAAAGATAAGGGAGGGAGATTTCACGCATTCGCTGACTGAGGAGAAGTGGGTGCCTGTTGACAAAGCTTTTCAAAAGACAGCGAGAACTAAACAACCCACCCCCTCGCCCCAAAAAAGCAAAAAAACTGTATGTGCGGAGGTTTAAACAGTCCAACGCCCTAAGCTGTGATTCATCTCTCTCTCTCTCACTCTCTCTCTCTCTCTCTCTCTCTCTCTCTCTCTCTCTCTCTAAAAATGGTATAAATCACTTTGTTAGCCTATGACTCAGTGCTGGCTCATTTATAAAAGTGGCCATAACGTCCAAATGTCATTTCACCCTGTCCTCTGATTTATGATGATTTGTACAGTGTAAAGAGTGAGAATATAGAATGAGATGAGGATCGTTCCTTCAAGCTGATCCTGCCATCATATATAAACCAACACGGACCTGATGAGGAGGAGAACGCCTTGGCTTTGGCTTTGGCTTTGTCACGATGACTGTGGTTTCAAGTCATTTACATTTTTGTTGGTGCCCTAGCTCTAGCAGAGTGAAAATAGGAAGTTGAAAAAATTAAATTAAATTAAATTAAATTAAATTAAATTAAATATACCGCATGGTTTTATTCAGATTTCAGAATATAGCTCAGTAATTTTGGAATTTGGAAACTTTGGCCTTGTCACTACAAAATAAAATAAGGTCCAATGAAGATGGGTCAGTGTTTATGATGTGATCATATGAAATAGTAGAATGGATGGATGAAATGGTAACCAATGTAGTCATTTGACAGTATGATTTGTTTACATGCAGGTAGTATAGTATTGTCTTGTCTGGCATGAGATAAAAGACAGAGCTCATTTTGAAGATGATTTTTTATAGTGGTAGCTGAGAGTGGCGATGTGTGGGAAACAGTTGAGGTGGGGAGTTGATGTCTTATAGTATGTGAGCCGCTGACATACAGCAGGCCTACAGGGCAACAGGACATTCTACTGCTTGGCTCTGTTGAAGCTGTTAAACTGTGTTGACAGTAAATCTCACAGTGACTTTTTATGGAAGCTGTAAATCCTTTCTCAGTACATAAAACATGCAGCACATGCGTGAACAATCTGAAGTTCAGTTGGAACAATTAAATACAGCCCAGAGTGACTGGTAATCTTCTCATTGTTACGGTGGAAGCCTTACATTTCATACACAAAATGTCTTTTCGCGAACTGCTGGAGGAGGAGAAGAAAATAACTAAAGATTCCTCCTTCCTCATTCTTCTCCGCTGTAAGATCAGCAGCTTAAGATGGATACAACGCTGCTGCATGGCGCAATTACTTTGGTATAAGAGCGGCGCAAAGCCTGCAGGTGCTCGTCCATCAGCCATGCTTTCTCTCTCTCGCTCCCTTATGTCAATTTTTCAGGTTGGTTCATTTTATCCAACTTTCTCTCAGGCACCTGAAAACATGAAAGCATTACAATGTAAACTGCAGCAGGCGGGGCAAAAAACTGCACAGTGTATGCAGAAATGTACTGTATAACACACTGTCACAGCCGTGCTGCTGGCGTGAGACAGCTTGTACCGGACATCTGTATCAGAGTCTCAGCAGGCAGTGATGGGTCTGTAATGAGACACAAAAAAAACTAAAAAAATAATGGACCTGCTCTTTTCAAAGAGGTATTTGGACATTTTGGAAACTTCAGACATTTCCTGAATGGTGTTGCATTTATTCATGTGTTGTATTTAGTTCTGTCAAACGATTAAAATTCTTAACTGTGATTAATCGCAACATTTGTGCAATTAATCGCAATGAATCTCTGAATGAATCGATAGGCTTTATGCAGTTGTCACAGCGGTCTTCCTCCTACTGCAATCGTGTCCAGTTCACTTACAACTGATTGTGATGGTAAAAATGAACTGAATCGATTTAATGGCACTTAATCATGATTAATCGAATCAATTTAACAGCCCTCGTTGTATTCATTCTCCCTCTTTCACCACATCTCTGTGGATGTGAGATTCTCTCAGCCATTTTAAGTGTTCTATGGTGTTTTTTTTCTCTCTATATTATTAAGTAATTTCCTCTCCCTGCATGACTCCTCTTGCACCGTTGACTGAATAATTCTCTCATTGAATTTCCTCTTCTAAGATTTCTTCCTTATTGTCCTCCTGTTAAGGTTTTTTGAGGGGTTTTCCCTTGTCTTTCCTTGTCTAGTCTGTAAAATTTTGATACGTTTGAATCTTTGCAGTCCTTGTTAAACAGACTGTTCCATGACCCGAGGATCACTCGCTAATCTCCACACTGGCAATACATTTATACCGCGGTGAATACAGGCTAAATAACAAGAGGTTCAAGTCAAGAACACTTTAGTCGCAACACTTCAATGCTTGTGGGCTAATGGATAACTGGGCTACCTGGCAGTAATGTGGAGGCCGTGTGAGTAGTTACTGAGTGTTTGCTCAAACGTCCTCACAGCAACTGAACTTTATAACATCAGCACTTACAGCACATTAACGTTTATCCGAGGACAGACTCATTGTTAAAATCACCGTCACTGAGTGTTAACCTCTATCTCTTTGGCTCTACCTTCACAAACTCATCTTTAGTAGGAAAACCACAGAGTTCGACTTGAATTTATAATGGATATGGAATAGTTTACGAATGCTTGATTTCTATCTGAGAGTTGTGCAGAGGGATTTATTCCCTATAAAATGAAATAAGGCTCTACCGTTTAGTCATGAGAGGAATACAGTGATTACGCGTTCCAGTGAGTTTCATCCAGGAGCGTTTTGCATAATTACAGTTATTTCCATTTCAAATGTGGTCCATGTGAGTGTTTAAGAGCGCACAGCATCCTTCATTTTTTATAGCTGTTGATTGTATATCGTAGAGTGAGTCACATTGGAGGAAATCTTTTCATGTGAAAGGGGAGTTGAACGTTCAAACTCTGGTTAATGTGGAGTTTTATTTATAAACTCTCAGAAGTTGGTAATTATTGTCCATCATATTTCCCATCAAAGTATATTTTCACTAGCTAAAAAAACCCCCAACTCATGTAGTAGGATGCTTTCTGGGGGATTATGTATGACATTATACCCAACACATCTAGAATAAAGAGGATATTTAAGGGAAAGCAAAGCTTAAGAATGTTACTGTAATGAATTTTACATATTTTTTCATTGTAATCATTAGAAAACATGAGACATTTTAGCAGCACTTTTAGCAGCAAACAGACACAAAAGTCAACATTTTGCCTTCATGTGCATTGAATCAGTGATGAATTTACTCTTGTTTAAGGGGTTAAATTATCTCTTTGATGTGATACACTAATACTTGAGTATAGACGTGAAACCTACTGTGAGCCCAATGTATTTGTTGGTAGATACATGGTGTTATTTCTAATATCTCTGCAAACCAGAAGTCCACAATGAGGCTGTTTTCCTGTCATGGCAGTGAAAGATTGAAATTGTAACAGGATAATTGCTGGAGAACTGTCTTTCTCTGTCTCTTTCTGTCGCCAGTCCTTCAATGGAAACATTGTTGCCCATAGAAGTGAAAACCGTGTTGTTACAGCGCTCTGCACGCACCATGCCCAAGTCACACTCAGAGAAAAAGAATGAAAACACACACACACACACAGATATACGGTAAGATGTAGTCACACATTGTCAGACAGACTGCCCACATTGTTTGTCTGTAACCTTTAACCCTTTGTTCTCAAAGAGGCGGCGAGGGTCAGGCTGCGTGATCGGTCACATAACAAACCAGCGCGGAGAGCGATCTTCTCCCATTGTCTCTTCACTCAAAGCGGGCTGGTTAGATTCTGATGAAGGTCAGCTTCATACACACTGAGAGGGATCAAATGCAACATGAACTTGGAATGATCCAGCTGTGTGGAAATTCCTCCTCCAATTGCACGCAGAGCTCAGGCCGAACATGTGTGGGTAGGTGAGAGAATGATGATGAGCTTCACTGTAAGACACAGTTATCTCTGTAGAAATCCTGTGATGTCTTCATTGCATTGTTACTTCTGTATAGTGTAAAAGCAGTAAAAATTCTAATTTCAGCCATATTTATTATATTATATTATATTATAATTACAGATTCCTAATCAAAGGACAAAAAAGACAAATAAAAGCAAAGCGTAAGAATCAAAAATGTAGTAAATAGAATAAAAGCAATGAAACAGGCCCTCTACAGCAACACACTATCTCATTGCGATTGGCGTTTCCGTGCTTGTTGGCTGTCTCGTTCTGGTTTTTGTTGCTGTAGTTGCTTTTCTTGTGTGGTCTGTGGTTTCCTGGTCCTTTTCATTGCTCGCCTGTTCTATTTGCAGTGCAACATTTTGGTGGAAACTTTGACACTTGATTGTGCAAACCACAAAATACTTTCACCTACAAATACCGTTGCTCATCAAGACGTTTTTGTTTCAAAATATATGCAGGTTTTAAATATTCAAGTGCAGTACAGGAAGTAGTTAGTTTAGTAGTAGAAGCAGTTGAGGCGAATCAGTGGGTGGTGGATTTTTAACAACCGAACTTACTCATATTTTATAAAATTTTAGTGCCACTATATAATATTGGGCAGTGTCCTGTGTTAGAATTTAAATACTGAAAAAAATGCCATTTTATTTGCTCAGCATGTTATTTTTGTAATTCTATGTTTGATTGTGAAAGTTAAAGTGACAGGCTGCCAAAAGTGCTGAGAGTGTGGGGAAAAGATGGACGTCCGGTGACCGCAGAGCTTATCTTTATACATATGATGAGTACACATGATAGGAAGCTGACTAGGCACATATTAATTATATTATAAATTAAAGTAGACACTATAGTGAACTACAAGTAATGCTCCTGGTAGTAGTAGTGGTAGTAATAAGCTGGTTTGCAGTTGACAAACCAGCCATGTCAGGAGTATATTCTCTCAGTCATCTCAAAAGAGTGACATCATCCCTGACCTCACAATAGTTTTGTCTCCTTTAACTTCAAAGTGAAAGGACATCACAGTACAAAAGACACTTTACGGTTACAGAAAGACTCATTTCAGCCATTACACTGTTCTTTGTTTGAAAAAAGAAGTTTAATTGATTAAAAGAAAAGAAAAAGAAAATATATATGGGAAATATAAGTAAC
The DNA here is from genome assembly GCA_900303265.1 of Brotula barbata. NCBI lineage: Eukaryota > Metazoa > Chordata > Actinopteri > Ophidiiformes > Ophidiidae > Brotula > Brotula barbata. The sequence goes on from OMNV01005891.1 coordinate 17,620, forward strand.
AACATGTGTCATATCCGGCACATCACTCTTCTAATTCTGTGAATCAATGGGATAAACCGAAGTAAAGCCGTGCGGCGTTGCAGCGTCCACTCAGCGGTTAAAGGAGGAGGTGTGTGGAGCTTTCGGTCCACACACTGATAGGTCACCGCTCGGTGGTCTGCCTGCTCTCCGCCCCCCGGCACCCACGGGGTTTGTTGTCGCACCGGCCGGACACACACCGAGCTCAGCCGGCCGTGTCAGCATGGACGCGCGTTAAACTCCCTCCGCTCCGGGTTTGGGGCTCAGGCTGTTCAGCGAACGGACACCGGAGACGTCTGGGACCGCAGAGTGAAGGTAAAGGATCAAACATGGCGGAAGCTGTGCTGGAACACTGATTTAGCATGTTGAAATTAGCATGATGAGTAAAAGTACAAGTGTCTCATTTTAAAATGACACAGTTACACTTAAAAATTGACCCGGTGAAACACAAACTTAGGGAACAGTCATTTATTTGCTGAAGTTCATTTTGAAGTGTTTTTTTGGACAATAATTGTGCTTAAGCGTGGGAAGTAAATGCACAAACTCTGCCCTCCGCCTGTATTTTTTCATTGTTGCCCGCTTGTTGTTTTGGTAGGCTTGGCACTATGCAAATTATATGTAAAAGGACAGCAGCTCGGATTGGTTCCCTCACATGGCATTTAAATAGCAACCTGTACTTCTTAGCATACAGATTTCTTTATAAGTTTAACAGTAGTTCAACACTTGTCACTCCTGGATCTGTGTAATTACGTTCAGTCATTATACTGTAAACTTTTGATTTGAACATTGGCGACCAGCTAAACGATGACCTGTGTGTTTCTGTACTCCCTCTGTAGACTATTTTCTTTTCAATATAAATTTTTAGGACCGTCGCTGACCTTTGCAATCTTCGTTGCTTAAGAACAGAGAAGTTTACTTTGAACATTCAGTTAACACAAACAACAGCTAGCCACTGTAGCCATTGGCTAACAGCTTTATTTATACTCCTAGTTACCAACATTAGCACAATATTCCAACACTGACCGTTCATGAGTCCGTAGAATCAAGCAGATAGCAACAGAGCAAGCAGCATTGACGCAAATTCAGTGTTCTACAAAAAGAGTCGGTCCTAAAGTGGTTGGAATGAACAAATATAGTTTTGTCAATGTTTCTGTAGTTGAAAAGAAGAGATGTTCTTAAAATGTTTTGCATGAAGGAGACTTCTCGCGACCTTAATCCAGGACGCATCAGAAGTTCACAAACTCTGTCAACTGATTTATATGAATCACAGCAGAGAAAAACCGGTGTTGCATAACATGGGACCTTTAACTTTTTGCTCAATTATTATTTAACATTAAATCCGGCCTGACTGTCCCATAGCCAAAGTTTAACTCTGAGGAATCTGTTGTCCTGACCGCTAAAATCAACTCATCAACATCAACTGTGAAACATGCCTGTTAGTTGGCAACTACATTGTAAACAGTGAATCTTTCTATTTCCAGATATATTTCTAGATTTCCTCACTTTTTAGTCCTAAAAGAAAGAATTATATGGAACACAGGAATTAAGATTGTGGCCTGGTACCAACTTTAAGTGTACAATAAAGAATGTTGTACATTTCAGTAACTGTGAGCTGTGTTTCACTTAAGTGTGCTCCAAACTGGTTTGAGGGCTGTTCTCCTCAATGCGATGTCCATCTGTCAGTCTGGATCAATGTTTCAATTCATTTAAGTGTAAGCATTCTTAAAGCAAATGTAACCCCTTTGTCTCTGTAGAACCAGAACATCATTACAATATTCTGGATTATTTTTAGTCCATAAAACCCCCTTGTCGCCCACTTGGCTCAAAGTAGCGACTCACTTGCAAAGAAGAAAACAGAGTTCCAGTGTGCAGTGTGTGTTTGGCCATCACTCTCTCTCCCTCTCTCTCTCTCTCTTTCTCAATGAGAGCATTTTGAATGCATCGCAGAGTCTACAAACAGTTTCCGACAGCCTTCTCTCTTAGCTGTTTGTGGCTGTCAGCCCTGGGAAAATGCCTCTAAGCCCAGAGGAAATGACAGTTCTTGGTTGGGCTCTACTGATACTTGTTGTCTGTTCCTGAGTGTCACATAAAGTTGGTTGTATAGATTGTCATCATGGATGCGAAACCTTTGAGTGATTCTAGGATTTTGATTTTGATTTGCTTTAAATGTATAACTCCCATTTGTTTGGGAGACTTTTTTCCAGCCTGGGTTATCCTGCTTCTGGCCTTGTGCCTTTTTGTGCACTTGAGTACTTCCCATGGGGTAAATTTTGAGATTGGTATGTAACACAAGACCGTTGGGAGCACCAAAGAGCTTCTGTTATGCATAAATCGACTAAAAGGTTGCACAAGTGGGTAAATGACTGTGAAAAGAAGTAAAAGATTTTCACCAAACGGTTATTGAGTATACATTCTAGAAAATGCATTAAAACCTTTACTAAGCTTGAAATGTTCTTAATTCTAGATGCATTGTGTATAATTTTAGACAAATTTCCCCATAATGCACCCTGATATACAGTAGTTGGAATCTTTGAAAACTTTGCACATTTCACTGGAATTTCAAATAAAACTGCTGTTTCTGAAGATGAGTCCATTGGTGGTTACCTCAGAGATTAAATGGTGAATTTCTATCCACCCAACTGATTGAGTATGGTGTTAAATCTGTATAGATATGCTGCAACATGTCTATATACGTCCTACAATCAACTGAGGAAACTAGCAAGTAACTGTTGGTGTGTTCCTAATCTGTTGCTGACGGGATTGGATGATTCAGTACAATGGTGGATGATTAGATATTTAGTGACTGTCGTAGGTGTGAGAAATACAATGCTGTGACTTACATTGACACATCAATAAAGAGAATGGATATGGCCAAGTGCATCATTTGTGGAGAATACTGTGGCTTTTGTTGGCAGTACTTTCTGTCAGTTCAGTGTTCTGTGTGGTCTGTGCATGGATTTCCTGATTGATGTATGTACATCTAGCAGTTGAAACTCTCCTGTCTTGTCTGTCACTGCATGCATTCTGAAGGGCTTTGGCAGACAGAGACATGTAAATTAATTTTACCAACATAATTAAGTCAGTAAAAAAACTGGCACAGAGAAGTAAATCTGTTCTTTGATTACCCTAACTACAATGTTTGTGCAAGATGAACTGATTCCATTAAACATTTTAAAGAGGTAAAGAAAGTGTTTTTTGTTTTTTCCCTGTGATTTGCTGTGATTTTTTTGCATTTATCAGCCTATTATGATTAGTAGACCGTTGTAGAACAATTTGTGATGTAAATTCTCAAAAGCAGGAGGCAGGAGATGACAACAGTGCTGAATTCCTTGTCTCATTGCAATACATCAGGCTGTCAGACAAATGCTGAAATAAACATGCACACACTGCCCAAAGTGTTACAAATGTTCTTCTAGTATTACAGAACTGATTTTGGACGTGTGTACAACCAACGTAACTGAAGCCAGGGAGAACCCCATTTGTTTTGAAGAAGGCCTCATTTCCTCACAATGTCACCAAATTCATAAAACACATTTCTCTGTTCACTGATTGGTAAACTTAACAGCGTTTGCATAAATGAGATATTTTTCATAGCGCATCATTTAATGTCAGTCACTGCTTCACTAATCGCAGTATCTCCTTGGATACCATTTCAATTAAATGCTGTATTGTGTTATTATCCACGTGCTTGTTTCTATAGTGCAACAAATCTATTTTTAGAAGGCAGGATGACTAAATAGCAGATGAAAACTTGGGTTCTGATCAGTGCTTGCTAGTCTCCATGGGCATGAACCAATGGGAAATGCCCAGCCCTTTCTATGATGAGAACAGCAGGGAGGAGCATTGCCTGGCAGCTGTGATTAAGAATGATGCAGTATGGGCACTCAGTAATAGATGATATTTTTATTCATATTTTCTGTGTATATTTTGTTGTTTAACACATGCACATACTGTATATCTTGCAGCTATTTTAGATTAAAAACAGATGTTTCACAATGAAATGTCACAAGAAAACACTTTCTTGGCTAACAATTAACTTATTTGTAGCTTAATACACTTGTAACCTTATGTAGCGTATCTAAAAGTTTTCTCTACTTGTTTAGCAGGGTTCTATAAATGTCCACTCAAATCCCTAAGGAGCTGTTAAGAAAGCAGTATTCATCTAATTCTTATGTGAAGGTATGTGTTGGTCGTAATGTTCTCTTTATCTTGAAATCATCGCCATCAGTTGCAAGTTCGTAGATTTGTCTCCAATGCTAGTATAACCAGTGTAAATTTATTTTATTTTTCTCGTGAGCAAAAATTGACCAAATTTAGCCAAATCTGGATCTGGATTGTATTGTATTTCAAAAGTCCTAATAGCAGGGAGACATGCTTTCAGATTTCAGTGAAAAACGTTTTTTTTTCATGTTTTGTCTACAATGACAAAGAGACATCACAGTCCTCAGATGTTAGTGTATCCTGTTGCATCATCCTCATAAATGATTCAGACAACTAATCATGGTATTTCAAACTGAGTTGTCCAATTTTGATACTTCAGTGAGTGCAGTAATCAGCATCAGCCTGCAATGCTCGCACTGTATGCCCACAGTCGTCGTCAGTGAGCTGTCAGCGATGCAGTGGTTAAGAGTAAAGAGGTTTGAAACAATAATGCTCAACTTTGATGGTCAGAAATGAAGCTTGAAAGGCGAGTAATCGCATGGGTGTTCTGTGCGCTGGAGCAGTCACGGTGATGGAAAACTGATCTGTCTCAGCTGTAACAGCAAATCGTCTCAGTGGTCGGTCCGTCTGTTGACTGCAGTAATGTACACATGGCAAAGTGCACGACACACACACTTTCTGGACCAATTTAGGTCCGTCATGGTTTTACTTGAGCAATTGCAATGTTTTTGGCGTGGTCTCCTGAGATATATCTATATAGAATCCATCCATCCATCATCTATACTGCTTATTCAGTCATCCCTTCATCTTAGTTTGACAAATAAATATCCAGGATTTCAGCACCTACATTATCTGTTCACCTGAGTTGAGCCTGGTAATTGCAGAGCATGTCCTCAGGCTACAGGAATGTGTCAAAGTGTAAAGGGAGACGCTGTCATGTCATGTTTAATGCATGATGTTTCCCTACTTCCCCACGAGGCCTCTCGGTCAAAGAATATGCGCAAAGCTGCATCTGATGATTATTTTGATTGTTGACCTGTCCAGCAATTATTGGAAGGATTAATTGACTAATCTGGACGATTAGTTAACAACGTGAGCATTTACCTCGTCTTTGTGGTTGTATTAGGCATGTGCTAGCTAACACTGAAGGCAAGGACGGGACATTTGTGTTTCGATACAGCCTTAGTCAGCTGATGACATAAACAGTAGGAATCATCTTAGCTGTTTTCTTCATTTCAGAGTGTGTCAAGTTACAGTGTTCCTCTTATGTCCTGTGAGTTCAAGTGACGATTCGACATTTACAATAATTGAAACCAATTTTTCATGGTTGACATTGTGGTGATGTCGACTATTCATTGCTGCCTTTAGTATGTGTTTACGTCAAGTCAAACAAAGATGTCATTGTATGCTATTATACTGTATATCAAGCCATATTAATGACTTAAATCAGACTCACACATCATTAGTGCTTGACTTTCCTTAATCTTTATATTATATTTCAGATTTTAGCACTAATACTTAAATTATAAACTAATACCTGGTGAAGTTAAATTTCTTTCTGTCAGACTCCTAAGCTACACTTCAGTCCAATAGGGGGCAGTAATGCACAAATAGAGGCGTGAGGTAGTAAGAAATAATTGTGATTGCATTGTCTTTGTGTTGGTGTGGCAATTTTGTGCTCAATAAAGACAAAACTTGTGCATATTTTTGAATGTTGTATTCACAAGTTGTGTTTTTAAGGTGATGATCTACTTATTACAAGTGCAAATCTGAAATATCAGTGTGAATTTATAGATCAGGGAAAACTGTCAAAATAAGACTGTGAAAACTTTCGTGTGACCAGCAGTTCAACACGAAACATGCGTCGAGCTAGAGATTAATCAATGACAGCAAGGATATACAAAAGAATAAAGTAAGACAAAGGACAAGTTCTTCCTTGCATCTTCTGTAGTCAGCTGAAGTTGAAGCAGAAAACCCTCAGATACACGGCAAGTTATTTTGTATTTTCAGTCACAACTCTTAAAACATATATTTATATGACTCGTCAGTATGACTTGCATTCTAATGAATAGATAAAAATAGGTTTGCACTGTTTTTCTCTGTTTTACTATTGCAGCATTTCTACGAAACAGTGCATTATTATTCCCCACAAGTTCTTTTGCACCATTATTAGGCGAGAGTCCATTTCCTGTCTTAATAGCGTCCCATCAGGACTGGAATATGCATTATCTCATTATCATGTTCATTGTTATTGGCTGCCTCCCGCAATGTGCGCACTGATAATACAAGGACAATGGCATTACAGTGCACTGAACAAAGCTGAGATTATCTTGGAAGAGATTTAGTGTGGCACAATGCATTTACCATGGAGTTTTATGAATATGGTCTTTAAGTGATAGTTTGCAAACCTATACAAAGTCTGTCCCTTTTCTAGAAGTCCCTTAGTCTCCGGTTAGAGGACATAGTGCTACATGCTCTGAAGAAAATCCAAGGTTTGGCCACAATTGTTACAGTTCTTTGACTCTGAATCTGCTTTGTATACTCTGTCATAACGGTAAGGTCTGTCTGAATTAGAAAATTCTTTTGCAATCTTAATTTTTAATTGCTTTATTAGTAGTGTTTACAATAGAGAGTGTAACGTTGCTGTTTCTAATCAATAAGCATAATAACACAATAGTTCCACCGTTGCTGATTGTGTTGTGGATGCCCAGTTATGAAAGCCATGCACGCTGTGAGAAGACAGAAAATGATTGTGTTTTCTACTGATTGCTCCTCGCCTCTGTTTATTTTAACCTGCTTCTCCCAGAAGGCCCCCGATCAATTCACACTTTGTCATTTGCAGTGGTTTCCAGTTTTCCACAATTGATACTTGAGTGGTGAAAAACTGACAGGTCTAGTGTGAGGCTGCATATTAGCAAAATGCAAGGGTCATTGATCATTGATCAGACTGAAGAACTGTACATAGACTCTCTGCATTAGGCTAATGACCCCTGCCAGTGCCCTTGACCATTGGGCTAAATGCATTTGAAGAACTTTTGATAAATTTTATGGACCTTTCTCACATCAATAATTCATTAATAATTGAGTATACCATCCCTTTAAATTCTCTTAAGTTATGGGTATCGAATGCATCTTGATTCATGAATTACTTGGTACTCAGGTAATTTGGCAAGAAATATGATCAACAATCTCCAAATATTCTCCTGATTTATGGTAACTTTTCATATCTATGGAAACTTTGGGTTTTCCACAACAAATTTTGTGTTCATGGAGATGGACCCATTGCTGGTGTCCCCAAAGGTTAAAGCACTTAGCCTGTACTCAGACATTCATCATTTTCAATGGCAGTGATCTAAGGGATGGGCACGCTAATCGAATATGCTAGTTGACCTCGGTAAAGAGTGAAATATGTGCATGAAAAGTCTCAAACGTTTGAAGACGGCATTTAGTATCTTGCCTAGTGCATGGTGGTGGTTATAGACGGTGTGTGTATCTTTGTGTATAAGTGTCCACTTCACCCGGAAATGCTGCCTGTTTCCTGTGACTGGATATAATGGTGTCTGCTTGTGTCTGTGGTGCATGTATGCATGGTACATTCTTCTTTATCTGCCTGTGTCTGTGTGTGGCTGCTTTCCCTGTTCACCATCACCCTCTGCCTTACCTGTGCCTGCAGTCCCATCACCTCCCTCTAACCTGTATGGAGTCACAACGTGGACAGGAGACGGTTTGAAGACACACTGGGCCCGCTGACTGACTTCTACCTGGACATAATCCGGACCTATAGTGTCTTCCTCCAAACACTTTTTGAGCCTTCACCCATCATTGACATTTGTTAGCATCAGCAGCTATAGTACATGAATACCATTCGGAGCTTGAGCAATACAGTGTGTAACTTGGCCTGTCAGTCCCTGGGGAGGAATAGTAAAGGAGTTCTGTTACACCGTGACAGGCCTTATACATGTTTCATCTGCTCCTCTCAGAACAGAAGCCCCCTTTGTTATCTAATCCAGCCCTCCCCTCTCTAGCCTGAGAGACTGACTTGATCGCCACAAGCCTGCACTTCATAGTCTGTCAGCCAGCGACCGATATGATACTCTGGAATCCAACAGCTGAGGAGTAGCTGTAGGACCTGATCAGGCCTAAGAGAGCTGCCGTCTGGACTCAACAGCTTATCTTTCAAACCGTAGGGTGGCACGTGGGTCAAGTCTGGAAGCTGTGTGAGGTCCACCATGGATTGTCAAGGAACTACAATGTGACTCAACGGTTCAACCTTTCAGCTTCCAGCAATCAAAAGCCCGTCAAGCTTCAAAATAAACAAACCTGGATTTTATTTGTATTGGCAGTAACGAAAGATCTGATAATAGAGGTGCTTTAGAGGTTGAATTAACAATTTAGAGGGCTACTTAGGACCATGAATGACACTCTGAGACCCCCGTCACTCCAGGTGAGTGTCCCAATTGATGCCCTTGGAAACTCAGATGGAGGAAGTAACGCTGTGTCTGATGGCTCTGTCCGATCCAGTTCCTCCACACCAACACTTCGTCGCAAGCGCTTCAAGATGCGGCGCATGAGGAACGTCCCCAGTGAGAGGGACAGCGAAAGAAGCCGGATAAACGATGCTCAACTTGTACCCAGATGCCGCTCAGGTTCCAAGGAATACCTTCAACTGCCCTCAATTGAGATCACACCCTCCAGTGACGAAGACGCACCCTCATGGTCTAGTTGTTCCACACCCAGTGCATCTCCACGGCGTAAGCGTTTCCTGTTAAGGAAGTGGCTAAAGGTCCGCGAGAAGAAGGAGCAAGGCAGTGAGAGCAGGTTGGTGTTGTACCACCCTACTCACATCTCCCCATTCCTCTCTCCCAACAGCTTCTTTAATATCTTCCTCCTGCTTCAAAGCTCCTGCTACCTGCACTAATATTGTAACAAACACTAACTCAGATGTTGCCATGCCAACTCAAGTATTTTAGAACACTTCATATTTACACTTCTTGAGATCACGTTTTCATCTTTCAGTGTTTATGCTACCTAAAAGGAGTAGGTATTGAAAGGTGTTTTTCTTTTAACAGCCTAATGATCTCGCACACAACTTGGTATATGTATACTTTGATATCAAGTAGTACATATAATGGGGCTATATAGGCTGTCTGGTTTAAATTATGTTTTATATAGTTTTACAGAAAATAAGTTTCTTAAGATTCCAAGTGTCCTCCTATGACATCTCAGCCTCTGATACGAAATTTATTTTACATGTGTCAACATGCATGCAGCAGGGAAGCACTGCTGTCAGACTATGTCCACACCAAGCTGGATAAATCTGAAAATGCATCTCCTTTTCTCCCCCTTGCATTGCATTACTGGAGTTGAAACTACAGAGAGCCAGTAGAATAGTTAACAATGCAGGATATCGAGCACACACCAACAAAGTCACACTGCATGATGTTTATGGGTCTGATTGAATAAGACACAAACAATATACACAGGCTAAAATTAATCTTTTACTGGGAAATGTACCAAAAATGTTCATCAACAGAGAGGGAAAATCCTTTTGAAAACGCTGTTTTTAGATTTATCAGATTTTTGCATATGTGGTCACAAACAGACACATGATACCACCGTCAATTGTCTGCGTGATTTACCACGCTGAAACATTCTCTTTCATTTGTTTATTGGCCAGCACTGGTAGTTCATGGCAAAGAGTACATAAAATACAACAAAACGGATGAACAGGGATTTGAACAAATTCAAAGTGATTCTCATTGAAGTCAGGGAAGGGAGAAACAGGCAACATACAAAAGGTCTGAAATATTGATATACTATCAGTATGACTAGGCCCAACACTTCTTAAGAAGCAGCCCGTCTTATCAAATAACCCCACTATAGTTGCACTATAGAGCAAATAGAGTTTATTTTTCTCATTTGAAAGAAAGGTGTATATTTTTACAGTGTATGGCACAAATACAATGCGTATGTGTAGAAATACAGTTGTCCATACATCCATCTGTCTGCCCATCCATCAATCTATACGTCTTTTCCATGTCTGGGTCATGGTGGGGCCTAACCCAGCTGTCATTGGGCAAAAGTCAGGGTTCATCCTGGACAGGTCACCAGTCCATCACAGGACTGACACATAGAGACAGACGACTCACACTCCCATTCACACCAGGTGGGAGGAAATTGGAGTACCTGAGAGAAACACACACAGACACAGATAGAAGGTGCAAACAACACACAGAAAGGACCAGGGTCTGCCCACAATTCAAACCCAAGACTGTTTTGCTGTGCGGCAACAGATCATAATAATATATGTGGAATTCATAGTTGTTGGGTTTTTTTTGGAGAAAAGCAAAACAAAGAAAAATGGTTTGGGAAATTGCAGAATTCGTCAATGTGGTCTTGAGCAGTAAGGGACTCTTTCCAATCAGTAATGACAGTCAGACAGGAACAGGTTGATCACTCAGCATCATCATTCTGAAATGATGACACCATCTCTCTCCAAAGGCGTGTTTGTCTAGCGGTGACAATATCCCTGACTGAAATGTTGTATCATTATCCATCCCAGTGAACCATGAGCACAGTTGGTGTACTCCTCAGGGTGGGATCTTGACTGTTATGACAAACAATACCCTGCACGATGGAATGGTTTGTCCACATTCTGTTTTAGTCATCAAAACAGTTAATATATCAAGCGGTGTGGGATTAATAATTAATCCATCCTTTGATGTTGATATTCATTTCATTATTGAAGCAGCAGAACAAATTGTTGTGGTGCATTTAAATGTACAGTCACTGACCAAGGGAGGGACTTGTCAGGGCATCGTATTGTAAATGACATAATGGAGTTGCATCCACAGCCCATTCTGTCCTTCAGCTGACTCTCGTTCTTTGATGGACTGCTTTGTCTTTCAATAATACGGTCATAAAAAAACAAGAGTATAGAAAATCTGCTGAGTCCTGGTCCCTTCAAAAAAATAAATTTGAAGTTGTTTTTGAGAGAAAGGGAAAACAACAAACCAAGCCACTTTATCTTTTTCCTTGCATCAGTCAATTGGAAGTATCAATTTGAGTGTGTTGTTGTTTTTATTCGTGGTGAACATTTCTCTCTATTGGCTGTATGAGATATACTACCATTTTGGTAAAAAAAGACTTAAATTCATTCATCTGGTCTTTATTTTACCTTGAATGTTTTCCAGCTTCAAAGAATGAACACCTCGGCCCTATTCAAGTGATCAATGCGCAGAATATGGTGCATGGCCTGCCCTGCGCTTTTTGGTGTGGCCAAGTCCATTTTGTGATTTAAGCATGTTGTATTCTCAGTGGAAAGTGAGGTGCATGGTGCAATGATTAAGGCTTCTAAATAGTCAGGGGTTTGTTTTTTTGGCCAAACATAATGTGAACCAATCAGAGCGTTAGCTGCCATTTACTTTAAGGGCCATGTTTGCCTGGATGTGGTTCATTGCTATTTAGACGGCGGAGTCCAGACAAGAACTCCTTGGCACAGCAGGACAGACAGATTTGAAACTTATTTACTCGTGCACAGTGTGACCTGTTAATCACTCAAGGAATAGAAAATCTTATTGGACTTTTTATTAGCTGTAACCCACAGAGGAGAGTCCACAAACGTATATTTCACAATCCACACTTTTAATTTGTGTGGTGTAAAGTCGTATCCTTCAAGCGTTGCATATAACTGTCGGTGTGGACTGTTTCACACGAATTTCCGCATTATTTGCATGAATACTCCTATTATCTGCCATCCACGAGAGTTCATATGAGTAAAAGGAATGTCCATGATAGAGTCCAAGAAGGGCTGAGATAGTCTGAAAGGGGCCAGGATTGTCTGTAGAGGTCATTGCGTCCTAGGATAGTGTGATGGGGTGAAATCCTGGAAGCCATGAGAGCCAACGCATGGCATGTGTTTTGAGTGTGCATGTGTTGGGAACAGTGGAGGCTTGCGGACACAGTGGAATCTGTTGTTCTGCAGCCCGATAAGAGCTGGGCTATTTTGAGGAAAAGTGGGTGGGGTCTTTCATCAGGCTTCACTGGTTCCATCTCATCCCAGCATTTAAATATTTCAGACATACAACCTCTCACAAGGAAAATGGACACAGGAAAACAGCAAAACTTATGTTCATGTCATACAATATGATTATTATTAATATTATTATTATTATTATTATTATATAATATTGACAGGAATAAAATGACAATTAACCGGAAATGCATCAACCAAACGTCTTCTCCTCAAGGCTAATGTACACCGTATGTTGGCGAAGTAAAAAAAACAGAACCCCACTTTTAATTCCTGTATTTTGCTCTCATTTTGACTTTAATTGTGTCATATTTGGAAGTTGATAGTTAAGGTTGTGTATAGCATGGTACACTGTATTTTGTTATGCCCCCTTGTTATCCATGTTCAAAGCACATACTCCATCAATTGTGCATGAGACAGTAAATGATTCAGAGGCACCCTGTGCCATTTCAGACATCTTTTCTTGTCATTTCAACTGATGCTGGTAAAAGCACAAAAACAGTGCAAACGTCCTCCCTCTGATAGAACAAGTTAAAAGGTACTGAACAGTAAAAACCTTTCAGACTTACTTCACTGACCACTAATACTTGCACATGGACTTTACATGTATATTATTAGTAAAACATTCTATATGTACAAAAATGTCAATTAATATTGTTCTTATGAATTCATCTATTATTGCTCATACAAGCTGAGATTGGATTTAAAATGTAAGATGTACTTGAATAGATGACGTTGTTTGCCTTTGTATCATTTTATTGCAGCTACTGTTTATCCACAGTTCCCCACTCATAACTCTTGATATTGTTTGGTGGGAATTTTTAGAGCTGGATTTTACTGTCAAGCCATAAGTCATTTATTCTCAAATATATTTTTTTCTCAGCAGTTGTTTCCACCATAGTTTTTCTCATGTATGGAACTTTGATAAAATTTCTGTCTCTTAGAAGCACAGTACAAGAGAAATTCTTACTTTGCAAATGTGTTTTAATTATTTAAAGAATGAAATATGAACACAGAGCAGCTGCAATTAAAAGTGTGATTACAGCATCCTTTTTGAATTAAATTAAGGTCTTACCAAGACCTCCAATGGTAGACCATCTTGAATGGATATGTGTAATAGTATAGTCAGAATCAAAAAAGCTCTGAATTTAAAACTTCCCATGTTTTTAATGATTCTTTAACATTATACATTCCATACTCCTGTAATTGTACAATGAGAAGCTTTATCTTTTTGCAGCTCATGTCATATAGCCCCCTCTAGTGTTATCATGGTTACTGTACACATCAAGGCCTTACTGTCAAACGTGAAATTGTAGAAAACACCACACAATATACTGTATGTTTGAAACCTAATTCACTTCTATTCCCATAAATCAGACAGACAGTAAGAGATTATACTGCACTATAAGCGGGGAATAGTTAAACATTCATTTTCACGGGTCCTGGATTATTGCAATGTATATTACTAAAATGTAATTTAGTATATGTAATACAACTGAATGCCCATTGCACATTCCTAGAGTCCAAAGTTCTGCCTTTCTATCTTAGTTTTCTTGATTTTGTTTTGTTTTGCAGGATACTTCCAAAAATGAACTGATTTTGATAAAGATTTGTTGCAGAAAAGACATTACATTTGTACGCTGATGCATTTGGAATGATCACATGTTCGCCAGATTTGGTCAGTTTCTTCAAAAGTGATGCCCCAAATCTCAATATGTACCCCATAATCGGTCAATCTCAGGTTTCTGAGAGCATCTTTGTGACTGTTCTTATCTGCTCCAGCAATGTATAAAGAGTCAAAACTACAAAGGTTTCAATATAGCAAAGACCTCAAATAGAGGGGAGAAAAAACACGTACTGAAATCTTTCACAACAGATCCTGGCACCAGCAAATGCTTCGTCTGTTAATTTAAATGAGATTAAACCATTAATGACTTAACATTGTACTTTATTGTCATTTTGTGGTTTTACTAAGCAATTCAAATCAACCAGCCAATCGCTTTAGACTAATTTGCACATTGAAATTGTTGATTTGGGCGACAAATCTATTGCTGATCATGTTGACATCCGCTCAAAATCCTGTGGGAAATACATATAAATACAACAAAACTTAAAAAGAACTTTAAAGAAAACGAGACATTTGGCCCACAGTGGTCGACATGTTTTATTCTTGAAAATAGGAGCCATGTTATTGAGATGCCTTTCTGACCTATATCTGACATAAGCTGTCTCTCCCACTGTATGTGCCATGCAGCAGCCAGCAGAGCAGTCAGCAAAGCAGCCAGCAGAGCAGCCACGATGACGACAACTCTCGCTTCCTGATCCCATTCATCCGAGAGGAGAGGTGAGTTGTTTACTGTATTTACACATGCTGGTGTGTGCGTGTATTTTATCTGGACATCAGTCATATCTAGCAGGCTCATTTTGGGGCTTGCAGTGTTGAAACGAATTTGAATCAAACACAACACAACATGACGCACAATGCTACATTTGATGTTCTGGTCTGGCTTAGCGTATTGTTCCTTTTCTGTATATCAGATTTTATTTCAATATTATTTTGAAATTCTATTTTAGTTTTATGAGTATGAGTATGACATTAAGTTTTAAGACTTAATGTCTTAAAACTTAATGTCTATTATACAGATACAACCTCAGTTAGTTGTTATAAACAAGGTAAATGTGGTGTTAAGCGTCACCCAGCAAGCATGTTCTCATAACTTCATACAGGTTTTGCTTGACAATTTAAAAAAATAAATAGCAACCGTAGAAATTAAAACACTGCTGAAAAGAACAACCTACCCGTTGATGATTATGGCTTTGGCAATCCATGCTGTAAAAAAGTTTGGATGAATGCGATCAGTGAAGAAAGCCTGGACCGGAGGCACCAATCATTTCAATGGTCCAAATGGTGGCCCATTCCTATTGGTGAAGGTTCTCTCTCCCTCCCTACTCGTCCCACCAAAGAAGCCTGAGTCATCACGGTGTTGAACATGCACTGTTACTCAGTAAAGTTACTGTCACAAGCTCGCCTTGGTTAGAAAAACTTTAGAGAGTAAAAGACAACTGTGAGAGGGCGTGGGGCGGATTTTACATCTTTATGACACAAGTTTGACAACTATAGAAGTTGTTTCGACATGACCATGGGAAGAATCCTACGGGCTCACATTATTTTTTAAATCAGATTCCACCAGCATGGCAGTGCCAGAGAGACGTAATTGTCTCGGAACAAATTTCTGTAAGTAGTGATGTTACTTACCACCAGCAAGGGGAGTTGTAACTCCTGCAAAACAAAATCAACAACCACGCCTACAAAGATCATACCTACGTTTTCATTGCAAAATCATTTATTTATCTCCAACTCTCTCTGCAGAACAGACAATCCTTGCTGCCCGCAGCTCTCAATCCATTCATTTCTCCACTCTCTTTTCTTTTTCTTCCTTGTTTTTTTTGTTGCAAATCAGCGCACAAACCAGTTGGACTGCAAGTTTCTTTTCTTTTTTTATAGAACTTAATTGGACTGCAGGTTTCTTGCGGGCATCATTTTCAGAATAAGAAAATCCTGTCTCGCTCATGGTATCGCCTGATTTCCCGTGTCACCTCTCTGTGGCAAAGCGTTGTTTAGAGACCAGACAGACTTGTAGAGATGCCTCCTGGTGGAAGTTATTGTACTGTGTAACCTGTCGCCGATCAGTCATGCAAGGTGCAAAACACAACGACACAAAACGCACAACGAGAAGACAGAAAGTTGTGTAGTGTGAACTGTACAGCGATCTAGCGACTTTGAATGTATGTCTCCTTCTGAGTAGGAGTCATAACTCCTCACCATAGGATTCCCGCAAACACCAATAGTCACGCTTTCCCTGCGTCAGTCAAATGGAAATCAGCCAATATGATACGTCATAGTGTCAACCATACAGGTGAAAATACGTTAGAAGCTACACGATGGACAAAGTAAACCCCTCTCTCTTTTTGCACTTTGTCAGTTCCCGCCAATACACCACAGAGAATCACATAAAACTTTTTTTTATTTTTTGAGAAAATGAAGCAAGTCAAGCGTTTTTGATGACAACAATCATAAAAAAATAGCACTGTAAGAAGAGATGTATTTTGAGTTATGGTTAAAAATATAGAGAGAGGTGGCGCTGTTACTAATTTTACAAACAATGCAGAAGTTATTATTAAGAGATTATTTGTCAGAAATTTGGTGCAGGGATATAAATATAAACACATGACTTTTGAAGAAAAAAAAAACAAGTATGTAGCTGTACTCCAGTCTATCCCCGTAATAAGCACCCACTGTCTTGGTGCTCTGTCTACACCTCCACACTTTCTCTCTGTCCTGCATTCTTTTCTCTGTCTCTCCTCCTTCGCACTCGTCAGACCCTGTCTCCATTTGCCGGCTTCAGGAGGAGTACCTGTCAAACCTATGGGATTTCCTGCAGCTCTTTTTTTTGCTCCGTTGGTGTTAGTTAGTGAGGAGCGTCAGCAGCTGCTGCAGGGGGAGCAGCGTTCTGTAGCCGGCTTTAGAGGGCACGGAATGTCATGTCTCCTCTGCAGGTAAAACAGCTGCATGTCTGTCTGCAGGCTGTACTGCCGTCCGGTTACCTCTGTCTGTAATTCTGCCTGTCGGTGTGCTTTCATTACTGCACAATGTCTTTGTTTATCTGTGTGCTGCAGTTTGCTGAATGTGCTATGTATAGCTGCGTTTTTTTCATACAGCGACAGCAGGCTGTTGGCTAATATGCACCACCAGCAGCCAGTTCTGCTGCTTCTGCCAGATTAAGGCTTCCGTGGTGCAGGGCAGAGAAATAGACTTTATGACGGTGATGACAGAAAGACAAGTTTGCTCTTTTGCTGTCATTTTCATGCTATTTCCCTCTGGGGCTTTTGCAAAGTTTAGCTCCTCCACTACAACTGCAGACGAGGGTATGTAATAATGAAGACACTGTGATATGACTCAGCTCTGAGGATAGCACAGCATATGATTGTGAGCAGTGAATCCTCCCCATTTTCACTTCATATCATATTCAGGATTAATGCAATAACAGTCTCTGAGTCCTCAAAGGTTATCTCTTATTGGGCATAATAATAATAATACTAACAAACACAGCACCGTCTTTATCATTGTCATTATTTCATCAAACAGGGAATTATCTACAACCCTCTATTAAACGATTAACTACTTTGGTTTAGGAACAAACAAACATCTGTCACTACTTTGTTTTAGTTTGATGACATCACATTTTAAAATGTTAACTCAAGAGAACAGTTGAAAGTATTGGAGAATAGATCTCAATTGATCTGACAACAAAATAGAGATACAAGCATATCTTGCAGCTCCAGATCTGTGTTTAAAAATGAAAATAAATTCCCTGTTTGGGTTAATTTCATTCCAAAATCATCAAAGTTACAGATCAAGTAGATCTTTGAAGCAGGACTTTTTGCTTAGTAATTAAGTAATGATGAAGTAGTAATGATCGCTTGTAGTAATAGTAATAGTTGTTGTTATAGTAGTCGTGTATTATTCAAACTTTCAAAGTAAACAACTCGGTGTCATAGGCTGAAATCTTTCTCCCCTGCAGGTCTGACAGTGCAGCAGACAAGATCAGGTAAGTCTGATGGTTCTAGAAACGCTTCTCTGGCCACAGAAGAATTTGTATGTGTGTGTGTGTGTATACGTGGGCGGGTGTGTAATGGGCCTGTGATTTGCACGGTCTATTGGGAGTGGATTTGCTGCCACCGTACTCGGCCCAATCTGCCAGTCCTGCATGCAACAGATTCATGGCTTTGTGTCCTAAGCGAGGTATTTGAATACGCTTTACGTTTGGAGAGGCCAGCAGTGAATACAGTTGCAAGACCTGGAATGCCATTGTTTGCTTTTACTGGACAAATATCGGCCACAACAGCAGACACAAACAGGGCTTTGTGAGTTGAACGCTGTAGTAGGTGAGACAGACTGCCGCAGTCATTTTGCTCTCCAGTGATTTGAAGGCTTTGCCATCACAAGAGACATTGTGCTGTCCTGAAGCAAGGAGACTTAAAGGGACAAAAACTGAAACGGTGGGTGAGTGATGGGCCCTGATCTTCCCAGTGTCAGGTGTGACCCAGAAATGTTGTAATTATGTTGTTTCCTCTGGTGCCATCCTTCTCTTACTTGGAGCAAACTTAAATGTGCATTGGATGTATTGATATTTACATTCAGAGTGCATCCTGATTCAAAGCTTAATTGATTTTTCATCTCTGACATGTCGGCTGTCATACACTTAATATATTTTACTCTCAGCACACATTAGCATAACTGTCTGTATACTGTTCACTTAGCTCCAGACATGTGTGTCAAATGAAGAACAGCTCTGAGAAAAGACACGGTATAAAAGTGTTTGGTCCTTGTTCTTGTGTGTGTGTGGTCTGTGTATGTGCACATGTATCAGGCAGGTGAAGTGATGGTTGTTCGGTTAGTGTTGAGTTGCTGTGTAAGATCTGCCGCTTGGGTTTAATGATGTGTATATCTGCTTTTGTATGCTGGCAGTGGTCAGTCATGCTGACTAGCATGCCAGACCAGATTTGAACCACTAGGAGGCGCTGTCACACAATCAACAGCCCGTGCTGTATGTACACTGTACGGCTTGGAAACTGATAATCTCATGTCATTCCTACCATAGCAGCTCCTTTATACAGACAATGTTTTGTCTTTGTATCAAATGTGTGCTGAAGAGTTTGATTCGTGTAGCGTGGCTTTATGTTGTAGGCTTGCTCATCGAACATTCTCAGAATTATTATTATAAACATTACAGTGTTAGTTATTATTGTCAGCATTAGTGCATTAGTATGATGTATAGGAGGAAATTACTGATCTTGTACACTTCTTATGACTAGCTTACAGCTTCTACTGCCGAGATTCTCCTCTCTTTTTTGTGGTTTTTGAGTTACCGGGTTATCGACGTCTCATCAATGCTTGGTACATTATCTTGCATGAGCACATGTCAGCATAATCTGATCCGAATCTCTACTTTCAGGAGCTTCATAGAAGTAGAGGTCCTGTGTGACGAGTAAATGATACACAGAAAAGTGATGAGTCGGGATTTGGCTGTTCTTGATGACTTTCAAACAAGGAAAGCTTTCCCCTTTGTTCTTTAATTAGAGCTCAATAAGAAAAATACCAATAAACTTGAATTGAAAAATTACTTATTTGAGTTGCATAGAACCCTACCTGCAGAAGTAGTATTGTGATAATTGACTGATCTAGCGATTATTGAAATGATTAATCTACTCAGTCGTTTGATTACTGGAATGATTAATCGACTTAATTGTTTGATTATTGGAATGATTCATTCCTAGCTCTTCAGTGATAATTCAGCTTTTGCTTCGACTTAGTGGTTGTATTAGGCATGTGCTAGCTAACACGAAAGGCAAGGACATGGATCTATCTTCGGAAAATACCCTTACTGAAATACAAGTGAAAAATTCATAGTTCATACACGTTCTGTATAGCTTGAGTTCAATCAACGATTCAAAAATGAAAATAAACCTCAAAAATGAAAATAAACCTCAAAAATGTTTAATTGTAGACATTGATAATTGATAGTGTTGACTATTTGCAACAACCCTAAACTGGAGAGAATATTTTACTGTTTCCCAATTTCTTAATGTCACCTTATGTGGTTATCAGCACATCAACAAATTCAACTGAAACTCTGTCACATCAGCAGCAACTTTGATGCAACAAAGTCAAATAGGATGAAGAAATCACCAAAATGTAATATAATGTTATCCTGCATTCAAGCACCAAATTCATATTTTATCTTAAATAATGATGACGATGATCACGACTATAAATCATGAAAACGATTATGGTATGTTTGTATTGGAGATCCTTTGAAGTCATAATCCTGTGCTAACGTCTTCACTGTCTGCGTGCTGTGTGTCTCTGTGGTGCTTTTCTGTTAAGGTAACCACCGATGTGTCCATCCTCACAAACATCACAGATTTATGTTAAATTCTAACGGTCCCATGCCATAATACATTAGAATGAATTTTGGAGAATCTGTTTAAGCAATACATTTACAGTATAAGAAAAGACATTTTAAGTGAAATGCCATAACATTGGAGTTAGTATTAGAGGAAAGAAGAACAGTACTTTATTTATCCCCATAGGGAAGTGATTTCTCTGCATTTAACCCATAAACCTAACTATGAGCACACAGATGTTTTTGTTGGTGTGGAAAACAGGAGCACCCACAGGGTGTCGACGACCTTCTTGCTGTGAGCCAAGAGTGCTGACCACTAAGCCACTGTGTTATAATGGATTTTTAGGATTTTTCTTTTACATGACTTCTCAATACTGGCAGATTACCCTCTAATTTAATGCGTAATTAATGTGAAAAAGACCATTAAATTGATCAAATCTCCTAAATGAATTGTTGGTCTTAAATTACCACCAGTTTGCTGATTTTGGCTATTTAATCTCTGAATTCAAAATACATTTAAAACTATTCACTTACCAGCACTTATATGGTTGAATAGCTCCAAGTTGTTGCCTCTAAATGTACTATCTACCAATGACTTGACCAGTGTGTAAGGAGTAGATGCGAGACAGAAAAGGCATGTGTGTGTGCAGCTACCTTATTCACTAATGTGATTTCCCACAATGCTTTGAAGCTGCTGGTGATGCAGCACTGACAAATTCCTCTCAGAGAGCCGACAGGAAAAAAGGAGCTGGCAGGATAGGAAGGCTGATAAAGTGGAGAGAGGAGAGAGTTGAAGGACCACCCTATCTCAGGAGCCCACCAGAGGGCCCCTCCCATACACGCACCACGGCCAGCCAGCCAATCAGAACGCTCCCATCCTTGACCCATCCTCCTTCGTGCAGCTGCACATACATGGCTCAGAGAAATAAATGTGAGGTGATACGGCAGGAAGAGAGTCTGTGAAGCACCTGGACGACAGCAAACTACAGACAATCACAGCGTCCTTTGTGCCGACGGAGGGATAAAGACAGCCGTTTGAGAGCATCCGACGGAGAGGATAGAGCACAAAATCTTTGCATCAGCATTGTGACTGCTGCTCAGTCTGGACATCCTGTGACTTCTGAGTGGGCTGATGCAGATCAACGTGTTGTCTGCCTGGCCGGGAACTTTCCCTTCTGAGCGGGGGATGTGATTTTCTCCTCACTCATTTTGGATGTGCCGCGCACGAGGGGAGGACGAGGTGATTTTGCATGGCTTGAAGAGGATGACAAAGCGTGCTGGACAAGTGACAGTCTGACAGCCAATCTGAAGGGAGGCCATGAGAGCCAGGAGAGAGGCCAGGATGGTGTCTGCGTGTTCACCATGCACAAACATAAGGTCAGGTCTCATAGCTGCTGCCTCTCCTGTTTGTCCTTAGGTGCTTGTGTGTTACTGTGCATATGTATATTTGTAAAAAAAAAAAAAAAAAAAAAAAAAAAAAGAAGAAAGAACAAGAGTTATTAAAATTGATGAATTGATTCGAAAGATTTGGTCACATATAAACCTTCAAAAGTCAAATCAATGTGTTATGACAACCCCGCCCAGATTATCCTGATCATATAACACCATTTGATGCAGAAGCGGCCTTTTGGCATTCTGATAGTCATCATATGATTTTTGAGTGCTTCAAGTTCCACCGTCCAGATCACATGATCGGGACCATCCTGGTATTGTTCTGTTACAATTTATCTTTGACCTTTGCTGAGAATCAAAAGCGTCCTGTTCCTCCATTGTAAAATTTCATGGCTACTTTTGTAATAGTGACTTGAATAATTTTGAATACAAAACGTTAAATATATCATAAAGTAAAATCCAGCCAGCAGATGTGTTTATGACCACATCCATATTTTTTTTTTCTTGTGAAGCGCCCAGTTTGTAGTTTTTTGTTTGTTTTCATCCAACAGCTCTTTACTTGAGTGGCTGTTGGCTGTCAGGTTTTGCCGTCCTCAGCAGTTCATTCATGAATGAGTGTGATGCAGTGATTGTTCATCAAACCTGCTGCATGTATCTGTTCAAACAGTGTGGGAGTGGATGGAACAAATCACTGGATGTCAGTATTTCTCTCATGATTTATTCCTCACACACATTCAGAAACACAGGGGAGTATCAGGGATTTTCCTACTCAGGATGGGGCGTTCTAAGTCTCCCTGTGATCTGGGTTGCCCAGGTCCATTAGGGGCTGTTTGCTCAGATTTACCAGCCTTGTCGACAGGGATTCAATGCAGTCTTAAGACTACTTAAGTTACCACATTGTGATAAATATCCCCAGGAGTAATTACTTTGCTACTCTTGCGAAACCATCTCTACTGCTCTTAAGTTAATCACAAGTGAGCATATGGCTCAAGCCCACCTCAGTGCATCACATCTCTCATGCAAGAATGCAGTGAATAAACACTCACTTTGCCTTAACAAAGTCAAGTGTATATTATAATTATTATATAGAATTATTATGATACAAGTATGAAGTGGGGAAAACAGCTTACAATACAGTTTCATATAGCAGCCTTGTATAATATATATAAATATTTGCAATGATATAACACCTCTGAACCTGAATAGTAGCAGCTTCATGGAGGTAGATTGTATGGATTGTATTAAATAAGGTTGTGCAAAATTCTGGATTTAAGAATTGGACCTAATTCATTGAATGTGAATGGAATTGATCACAGGGTGTTAAATTTGAATTATAATGATAAGAAAAATAAGTAAATTCATATCTCAATTCAAAGATATTCAATCCAGACACACAGCACAGTCTGCTTTTAGACTGTCGCCATTTTTGATGCAGTGCAGGATTCAGGGAAATGACCCTGAATATGTCCACCACAGTCCACAAAATGGGAGACGTCTCATTCTTTACAATATGATGTTTTATAAAAAATATATACAGTACCTACTGTGATGACATTTAACGTTTGGAAGTTTAGACCATTGAAATATTCATCTGTAGTGCTTTAAGGCCCACCTACACTTTGACCATCAGTTCAGCTTGAATTCAGCTCCACTGTAATTCTACTTACTTCATTACATTTCTATGCTCTTTCAGCAGAAATTCAAAATTTTATTCAAATTATCAAAGCCCTTGCATTAAATTGCTAGAGTGTATCTTATAAAGGGAGCACAGAGTTTACAGAATACAGCTCATTATATAAGATGTGAATTTGTTTTCCTTTTTTTAGTTACGAGGTTTCATTTCTTTTTGGCTGACGCAGGAAACCTTTAAGTAAAAGTAATTTTAGTAAGTAAACGCACATGACAGCATTTTTAAAATCAGAGTTTACTGTATGTGCAAAAGTTAGGCGTAAATATAGGATAAATATATAACAAAAGGTAAAATGTATTGCCAGATATTGAAAGGTCTTTTCTCCCCCACGTAGCCCTGATACATTCCGTTTAATGATTAGATGAAGAAACATCTTTTACTTTTTACTTCATCCATGGTAGTTTGAGTTCATCTATTTAAGATTTGAACTTGTAGAGTTCACATCCCAGCTGCTGATGTCCCTTATCGATGGTGTTTCATTAAGTATTCAGGTCTGAAGACAATGTCTGTCACTGGCACACCCACTTACTGCATTTGTTAAAGGCCCCGGTCTCATGCTGGGTGGACATCTGCCTCACTCTACAGTCACACAAGATATGCCATGCACATATGCCATTAAATGACAGGGGAACTAAATTTAGAGCCGTCTTTGGCTCCGTCACTGATAATTCTCGGTTGGGTCCCTCCAGCTCCGTCACTGGAACAGAATTTGATAGCGTACACACGGTTCCTATGAATGCTGTCCAGTTGTCATTTGTCCAAAGTCCACTTAGTATGCTGTCTTATCAGTGCCGTACTGGACGCAGGGGGACGGTGAGGTCTGTGAGATAATGAAACTGGAGCCTCTTTAGTGGATCCTGCAGTTCATTCAGTCTGATTTTGTACTTGGAAACTTAAATAAGCAATCGGACAGATTTGACAATGATTCTTGAAACCGCCTTTTTTTTTTTTTTTCCCCATTACCAAACAATACAACTAATCACTGCACAAAAAAACTGAACCTCAATCTGGAAAATAAAGGAATTATTCTATTGATGTTATGTGATTGTATTACAAAATTAGGACCTCAGACTCACATGCCTTGAAAAGATAGAGGGTCCGTACATGTGCATATTATTGTGATTATTTTGAATCGGTCTCCAATATTTTCAGTGATTTTCTAGATAGATTTTCTATTCTTTTATTTTCTTATTTTGTTCTTCCTGTGTATTGAAAAGAGATGAAAACATTATTTTACTTTTTTAAAGTTGAAAATTTAGTTTTTCAGCTGTGCTAGTGGCCTCTGTTGTCAATTGGTGAATGTACTGCAGACAAAGTCAGCACCAACTGTTAAAATATTAGTAAAATAATAATATTTTTAAACCAACCAGAGATTTACTTTTTCGTACTGCGGTACTAAACCATATCAGCGCTCCATGTGTCTGAATGATCTGCATTGCTGACTCCAGGTCTAATTCACATGTATTTATGTGAAAATGAATCTGGCTGATCACTGTAAATGTCTATATTGCTGCCTCAGCAGGGATATATTCAGAATATTTTGATCTATCGGCCTAATCTGCTTTAACACCACGGTTGTTGTATAATGAACTCTGCAGAGGGGGCCAGTTTTAAAATCTGCAAAACTCTGGCGAAGAAAGACTAAAGTCCAATGATCTGACGAGTCTGGTTTAATCCTCTGTGGTAGGTTTTACCTCTTTAACACATTCCTCTTTGGTATTTTTTACAGTTTTCATAAATCAAGCGGTATAATCTGTAATCTGTCTTTTCTGAATTGCCTTCCTCCCCTCAGACATGATTAATTTCCCCTCTCGCTGTTCCAAAGCAGCCATGGATTATTCTTGCTTTGAGGTCTGTGTTCCTCTGCACCCAGCATCAATTTGAATGTTTTGATTTTACATCAAAACAATAATTAAAACAGCAACGTGATCATGGACATACTGTATTGATGACAAGAATTTCACTAGATAATCAATTATTGTCACCATGATAGGACCAAACTTGATTACATCAGGGCTCTTATGGGGTTGCACAGCCAAAAGAAACTCCTGAATGGGTGCTGGGTAGCCCACTCATGAATTGGTGGGAGGAAATGACCCTGACTGGAGAGGTGAATGCATTATCAGGCACTGCCGCATATATGAATTGATTGTCTAGATGGAGGAGTGGCTGAAGGCCTCTAAAAGCAGTGATTCATGGTGGATGTGGGTGCTCCGTATTGCGTCAGTGGCAGGAGCAGTGACTGCAGTCAAAAGACTGCACTATTACTCTTATTACACAAACACACACCAACGCTTTTGGTGCTTTGACACGATTTAAAAAAATAATTTTGTAAAACAATGAATATATTGCATTAGGGCTCATTAGGGCAGAATCACCTGAAGGTAACATCCACAAAAGATAAATGCTTACTATAAGAGTCCAGTAGGATTTGGTTTGATTGAGTCATTTATTCATTCATTCATTCATTCATCTATTCATTGTTTCTTTGTTTCAAGACTTGAAAACCAACACGTTAGTTAAAGGATGTTTACGTTCCTTCTGTAGGTAGAATTTTATTATTATTCCTACAGCTTTTTCAGTAAGCATCAACTCTTATCTGGATAATCACATCACACAGCAAGCACAGAAGAGAATTCTACCAAATCCTCTCATTCTGTTCTCTACCTTCACTGATAGGCCAAGCAAACGAAGTGGAAGAAACTGATATGGAGACCCCAAAGGTAGGATATAACTCAACAATCAGCAGACACTATATAATCGTATTGATACTTTATACAATATGTGATTTGATTTAGAATAACCATAGGTTGCTGAAACTGCTCCCCTGGGTCACTATAATAAATGAGAGCATCAGCCTTAGTCGCCTTTGGATGTAATATACACCCTGCCATACTGTGCTCCGCCAATAACTCTATAGAAATAGCTACAGTGGATCTGCTCCACTCCCTGGTCCCCAGATTTCACGCTGTCTGTGCTATGGTCTACTGGTCCCCTGTTGTACTTAGCAGGGACGTGAGGGACTTGGAGCTGGGGGCATTTGTCATTTTAGCTCCATCATGACAGTCAAGTCTTGAGCCCTGAATGTCTAATACAGATCTATTCTTCTGCTTTACTTAGTAATGATGATTCAGTAAGTGTGCTCCAAAATGTCCAATCCAGTATCAAATCTGCATTTTTATCCATACAAATATGCAAATGCATATAAATCCCAAATAAAATATTTTGATGGCATTAAATAGATAAAGAAAAGAACAACAACCTTAATTTGAGAACCTTTAAGACAGGCGGACGTGTCATAGAATTATAAGAAAATCCCACAAGGCAATAGAGCGGTGCTTTCGTAAAAGTTACTTAAGATATTTTCAAATATAAATTATGTGTACTAGTGTGAAGTTTTAACATTGTTACAAGTAAAGAGTCGTCTACTAGCTTTGCCATCTTTGTCATCTTTTTGTCAGTTGTCTTGCCTTTTTTGGAAGAGTGCTTGGTATTTGTTAGCATTAACGTGCTAGCTTATGAGTTGTCTCAAGCAGCTCAAATGGGCTGGGCTAATCATCTATCTGTCTCAGTTATCGGTCTTGTCTTGTTTGTTGCTGATTTTGGTTTAAAACGCTGCCGGGTTAGTCAGGTAACAGCAGACAGTAGACAGCAGGAATCGAGGCAGCTCTGTTCATCCGTTTGTTTTTCTTCCGTTCCGATTGCCCCAGCCTTTCTTCAGTTGTGCACATTTGCACCAGAATTACATATTTTACTTTCCGTTGATGATCCAAATCCATCCGTGTCCCTCATACATTACAGCCAAGGGAAACACCCACACATATATTTTAAATAGCTAGCTTTAGCAGTACTGAGTGGGCGTGTCCAAACATGCTTGATTGACATCAACCGTACTCCCCTGATTGGTTATACCTGTTCCAGTGGGACATTTTACACCCACCTCAGAGGCTTTAGTCGTGAAGAGGAAGGACTCAGTAAAAAGAGGACTTTAATTATAGAGTGAAGAAACTGTTACAGTTAGAGTTCTCCTTGGTTAGATAGAAATGCCCATGAACTTTGCTTACTGGAACACTGTAACCGAGCTATCTGTGATATTTGACCTTGTTGATGTAATCTGAGGTTTGGAGGCAAAGGTTCCCACATTGCAATAAGTTACATTGTCTCTGCTGCGATGCAAAATACAATGTTTCGGTGGTTGGCGGCTTCACGATTGTTGGGTGATGTTGCTTTGTCACCATGATGATGTGGATCGTTTGTGAGGCTCAGAATAGCTTAAGTGGCGCCCTTGAATGCCCTGTGGGTGTTAATGGCATAGCAACCGGTGATAAGCAAATATAAAGACTGTGTGTGCATGTGTGTGTGTGCTTTTGTGAGTTTCATCATTGTGTTTCCTTGAGTACATCTGAATGTGTGACTGAAAAGACCAGGCAAGGCCCATATTCGGCCCTGAAGCAGCAGGCTGAACCCCTCCCAACTCTGACGATGGCAGGGTCGTCTCTGTGGCAACAGTCCTGACTGACTAGAGGGAAGGTTGCAAGAGGAAAACGGGGGTTCTGTCAGTACCCCTCAGCTTAATCCCCTTTTCCTCTACACTTCTGCTAATGTAAAAGAGCTTCCCCTCCATTCCCCTGAAAAACAACTCACACAGATACACCTGTACAATCTCATGCCATCCAGTACAACAGATACAACAAGTACTTTGTGGAGCCTATACTGTTCAAAACTGTCAAGTTGGTGTAGGGTGTTAACAGATTGTAGAGTACTACTGTATTGAATCTTTTTTGTATTATTCCCCACATTTTAGGGCTGCTTGATGTAAAGAAAAGAAAATCCAATGTGCGATAACTTGTTGGGTGATGCTATAAGGATAAGGGATGCAGTAATCCGAGATTAAGGTGTGCATTACCACATACCAGATGCTGCTCTGTAAGATAAAACGAGCACTGTCTCCTTTTATTCCAACAAGTATAAAACTTTTTAATGTAACAAAGGAAGTTTTACCTGGTTCTGTTTTCTCTATACATTGATTTATCTGTTATCTCTTACACTCTTTACATAATCTTTACGTTGATAATTAATGATTTTGTATTGCGTTGCGTTTTATTAATTTTGTGCCTCTTTGATTTTAGTCATGTTGTGTGGGACAAAGTCCCTCAAAGCATAAATGGTGTATTTCATTTCAATATCAAAGCAGTTCCATAATTAGGTGCAGGTACAGAGCGTAAATTCAGTCTGGTTTTGGTGCAAATACAAACTATGGTGAAAATTGGGGAACTGGGCAAACACAGTGGATCTGTATCAATAAGAAGATTATTGTACTCCCAGACTGTGGATGCCATCCTGAACCTTGCGTACATAAAGTCACACACACACATACTTTTTAGTATGGTATTCAGCTTTTGTGCAATTACCCAAAGTGATGATTCCTGTAAACAAAATGTGTAGTTAGCGTAGGGTGTGGATATTGTGTTCACGTCACGTCTCTCTTCAGCTCCACTCTAAGCTCTTTAACCTCAGTGACTTTATTCATTGAATTAATTTTATTACATAGGACTACTTGCGATAGCGATATATGGTACAACCCGACCCCATTTACATAGATGAGATTGTACAGATGGGTCTAATGATCTGGTGAACGTGAAAATTGACAGAATGGATGTGACAGCATCATCCAGGCAGCTGGTGCTGCGTTTAATCTCTGCGTGTGGTCTGTGAGGTCCCACTGAGGACAGAACACCATGACTAAGATCACGTTATTCTTTTCAGAGGTACAGCAAACAGCCCCCAGCCTCAGCGTATCTCACCAATTTGGCTTCCACACCAACACACTATTCATCATGACAAGGTCATCTGGAGCCATTTCATAATTCAGCCATGACTGAGGCTGCATTATGTAATTATGAACAATGGGGGGAGGTCTTTAGCTCTTATATTGATAGTGAAACCACTTTATCTCATTGAATGTGATGCAAATTCCATTTAGTCTTCATTCTTTTTTTGTTTGTCCAAAGCACAATGCAGTAGAAAATAAGTAATCTGAACTGAACTGACCTTTAAAAACCACCGACTCTTCATAAAAATCATTACTTCACGTCTCATTACTCGACAAATGTCTCATATCTCCTTTATAAAATCTCCAGTCTGTCTGGCAATGCTCAGAAATAGCTATTATGGTATGCTATTCTGTTATATTTACATGTCTTTATTCATCAACAGTCCTACCCTTCAAACCAGAGCATACAAAGATTTGGATCACCTGACCTTTCCATGAAAAACAGAAGAGAAATTACATTTCCCACAGCATTCCCATCATTACACTATAAAGCCGGAGAGCTCGGGGGGGATTATGGGTATTTTAATCTTTAAACACTGAATTACCAAATGAATTGGTAATTGAGCACACTTTAAAGTACACAGTTCTGTGTTATGTAAAGGACTTTGGATGAATGTGGTATGTTTTAACACATTAGTAACACACAGCATGGAGAAAATTCGTTAGTAATCAGATCTTTTCTCAAATTTTTGGGGCTTTTGGCTTTTCACTAGAATCTAAAACCAAGCTGTGGTGTTTAAGAAGACAGATCCATCGGTGGTCACCTCAGAGTTGACGAGATGAAGGTATTCAAGGCTAAATTTGTTTTTGAAACTCTTCTATTACTAAAATCTAACTTAACGGACCAAATACATTTTCCAAAAATGTGCAGTACAGTATTGCTCAGAGCTCCTTGAAAGTTCCTGACATTGGCGTCCCCATGCAGACAGCGGTGTCAGCAGTGGTGGGATACAGTAGCAGCAGGAGAGTATACTGTATACGTGTGAGTGCTGACGAGATGTGCTGGTAGCATAACCTGATCTCTGTGTGTCGTGACATCATTTCTCCGAACTCGGAGGTTGTGTATTTGAGGAGCTCAGGGACATTGAAGTGATGAGTCATTGATCTGCTGCATAATGGCTTCATCTCCAGGTTAGGGTGGGAAAACACAAAGACTGCTGCATTTTTGGAGGTAATAGTTGGATTTAGTCTGATCAGTAATTTATCAACGATGATCTACCATAAGTATTTATGATGATGAATTGGAGGTACAGATGGACCCCTTAATATCACTAATACTGAGAATGCAGTTGATCTATGGAGCATTCCCTCTTTCTCTCTCTACCGCAACCTTCCTGTCTGTCTCTCTGCTATACTTGTCAAAAAAAACAATAGTGAATAATATAATGACTTAAATATAACCAATGACCACAATAGATAATCAATGCTCACATCTTCTTATGATACCAATTCAGGTCAAATAATACAAGGCCCACATCAACAAGTCAAACAATGTAAGCCCTCTAGTGGCAAATAGTAGACTTACACCTAAAATGAAATAAGATGAAGCTTTAACTTTTGTTGTTTGATGTGTTCTTTCCTTTTTTGATGATTGGCCTTTTATTCCACATTTATGTTTGTTGTTTGATCTGCGATGTTTGATCTGTGATTTGATTAGTTAGTGGCTGGATTTTCATAAGTTGATCTGAGTATTTATAATTTGATGTTTAGCTTTTCATTATTTGATGTGAGTATTCATTGTGTGATGAGTTGATTTGTTATTTGAGGAGGATAGATTTAAATCATCACATGGCAGTGTTTCGTTTGTTCTGTTCTGCTGTGTGGAGCTTGCATGTTGTCCCTGTGTTTGCGTTGGTTTTCTGTGCTGTGGTTTCCTCTGAGTGTTATTTATTGGTAGGAGTAGTAGTGGTAGTAGTTTATATGTCAGGGACAATGCAAAAAACATTGTAAGAAGTTCCAATAGCAGGATATGGAGATAGGAGATGTATTACACATAGGGTTCTAGCCAAGGCTGATTTGCGAACCCTGTCACTGGTTAGGCTTCTCTACTAAAAAACATACCAGCATTACCAAATGTACAGTTCTTAAATATAGCACATAATAAATAGCGACAGTCTCATACTTGTGGCACGATCATACAAAGATTGCAGTAAATAATTTGCATATCTGTCTATTTGTGTCTGTTTATCTATTTGTGGTCGTGTTCATGTGCATGTGTGTGTGGAAAAGTGCATGCAGGTTTGGTTTGGTTTCAGCCAGTGTTTCACCTTTTAATTAAAAGTTTTATTACTGTTTGTAGGGCACTCCAAAAGTGTAAAGTCTTTTAGTGAAAAAGACGACTGACCAAAAGTAGTTTTGCAGTGTGTCACCTTTGCAGTTGTCATTTGCTGATTCCCTCGTGGAGATACTACTGCTGTTTGTTCTTGTGACATATGGACAAACTACAGCTGGGGCGACATTGCTCACACATTTAAAAAATAATTTGATGAAAGAAAACTTGATAACACAGCACGTGATGTTACAGACCTCATCAGGCCATCATTTCATCCTATGTGTCTCTTTCGTGGGGGTTACTCTTTTTGCTGATATAATCTTTCTTTTGTCTCCCGTTTCTCACCAAAGTGCTGACTAATGACCTATGTATTGTCTGACTGTACAGGTTGCTCATATATTCATTTTTGGTCTCTAATGAGAGCATAATCAAGGAGAAATTGTGTGACACAGCATTGTAACATTCTGACATTGCAGAGTAGACTTAAGAAATGCTGGGGATATGGGTTCCATCACATAACAGTCTTATCTTAGCCTCATCATAAGAAGTGATGGTGGTGGCCATCACCCTAACCAAATGGTGGAGCATGACATCATATTGTGTTAATGGTTGTTCATGTCAGCGCCGTCAAGTCTCTTCGGCTTCTTCGCATCTCTCCGTCTCTAATCTTCATCCTTCTGTCTCTTTTTTATCATTCCCATCATTTGAGTATCTTCATTTTTCTCTTCTATTTTGCATCCACTGCAGCTGTAACTAATGTTTTACTGTTTTGCCCAATTTGATAAATTACCCACCATTCATTTCACTTATATGGCTGTAGAGCAAAGTCAGCATCACTTAATTAAAATGCCATCATTTAATGGAGTCAAATAAAACAACAATAATATCAGTTTGCAGGATAATTCAGAGAAGTAAAAATCTTGAATTTTTTAAGAACCCAACCTCAATTTACAGGCTTGTCTTTTCTCCTCTCTTCCACTCTTTCCTCTTGCATGGGTTTGTTTGTTTTTTGACTCATTGCAGATTGGTTGAACTATAGAGACCTCAGTCTTTTTCCACCCTGATGCTGCAGCAGAAACAGGAAATAATTTTTTAAAGGAGTGCTTTAATGTCAGCATGTCCTGCACTTTGTTCTTTTATTCATGACACACATGACAGCTGCATTTGAAGGCCATCTATATTTCACTACAGTGGCTGACCTGATTTTGAAGACATCCTTCACAGTCTTCCTTATTTTGGAATTGTAGGTATAACTTCGTTGTGAACGTTGTGGTGTTTTAGTCTTCGCCTGGTTCTCCCTGAGCTCTCTGTCTCTTCTTTCACTCCCCAGCATGGAATCAGCTGGTTTCTGCTGTGCGTTGTTGTTCCATGTTTGCTTGCTCCTTTGACTAAGCTACCAGATTTACTGGATAACCTGTTGCCTGGGGTGTTTTTCCATCTTTGTCTTTATCGTTGTTCCCCTTAAACGCTGCTAAACGATTTGGTAATTGAGTCCGCTTGAGTCCATTGAGGCAAAAGTTGAGTATAATTTTGAAGACTTCAGAAATATTTAATAGACATTTTCTTATTAGTAACTCGTTAGTAATTGAGTATACCACAAAGTAAAGGTACAAAATACACTTGAATTTAAAAAAAAGAATACGTCCAACAATCCTCACTTTTTTATGTAATGTAATTTTTTATTTGCCTTAAGATTGTCTTAATTCTGAATGTGTTGCATATCATTTCATGCATATTTAATTGAATGGGTTTTGACAATCTTAGACCCTTAGGTTACATCTAACTAAAGTTTGATTTTAAATGTCAGTATGCATTATTTAAAATCCTGTGATACCAGTCAGAGTAAGGAGAATTTTAAGGATAAATGAAAAATCCCATAGCTTTGCTGCCATTTGTCATTGTATATATGTTCTTGTGTGTATTCTTGTTCTGTTTCTGTGTGGCGCTGTGGCCCTGGGGGCTCGGATTATCTAACGCATTCTTTTTGACGGTAAACAAACTATCACATGATCATCCATTCCCCTCTTTGATTAGATAGTAGAGATCAATCTATAGGGTTTAGCCATGTTGATGCTAAACAGTATGTACATAATCCATTCTTGAGGAGGAACGCCCAATCCAATCCATCCAATCCCACAGGGCAGTGTAGAGGGATTAATCCAGATTATTCTATTCTTAGAAATAAAATAAAAAAGCTACAACGTTGTACCACAGTGGGAATGCTAGAAATGAAATCTAGAAAGAAATCATATGAATGCTGTTTTGTTGATTAATAATGATAATGAATGCTGTGCAAAAGACTGACATCACCCACCGCCAAAATCTAATGAATGTTTTCCCCAAGAATCATTTCAGTGAACTAGTAACTGAGGTGTATCTTCTTTATGTACAGGGCACAATGAGCATAACTTAGCATCAATGTCTTTTTTTCACTCATCACAGTTGAAAGACCTTGTTTTGTCAACCGGCTTATTTTAGCAGCAGTTATCTGATGTCTGGTCAGCAGGGGGTGCCAGTGAGAACTGTTCTCTATAGGAGCTGTCCATTCAGCACCACCCTGTTCAACGAGAACAATGAACGAGAAATTAATCAAACTTTATTTCTTACACACAAAATATTTGACAATATCGAGTATAAGAGTACAGTATATATATACATACATACTAACCTTATACACACATATGCATGCATAGTGATTTTAATCTGCATCAAACCGAAGCGGAAAAGTTTTACAGTTAAATTTAAAAGTGATGGTTTAAAAAAATATGCTAGTCATGAACGTCATATTGTCATAAATAGTTATCAATAAATAGCCCTGTCATAAAATGAATCTTCATATTATTTATATTTGGTTCATATGGTGTTTGTGGTCTGATATTTTTTTCACCTGTTTTCCCATATGTTTGGGTTGGTTTGAAAAATCTAAACACAACCAAGATCCAACTTTTTTTTAAACTGTATAAAGCCGCTTTTTATTTCTTATTTTACATTCACAGTTAAATATGCCTGATCTGATCTTGTCTTTGATGATTACACAGATTCAGAAACTGTTTTTTTAACTCCCTTATTGCATCACATCTGCATTAACAAGACACAATTGAAAAAAATCTGTATGATACACAATTTGGTTCACTCTATTAGAGATTATAATAAAATAGCATTGTTATCATAAAAAACATTAAATATTCAGCATATACATAATATTAAAATTGTCAAGATCTAATGCACTATACATAAAATAAAGTATATTGTATATACCACTTTACTACAAAGAAACATTGGAACATTTAACGTTGCATCATGATTAAGACGAGAGATTAAGATCGTGCAGGACCTCGTCACGCGTATCTAACATCAGATACCTATAGGATCACATCAGTCACATCTAGAGCAGCCATCTGGTTGAAATGTAGTCAAGTTTGTCTTTAAGCCAATGCTGGTACAATCTGTTTATATCCTAATTCTTTCACGTCCTCTCTCCAATTAAGGAAATGAAACCCGCTTTGATGCATTCTTTTTTAATAAGTGCCTTCAATGAAAATTAAAAATTCATGCTCCTTCATGCATCACTGTCTCAGCGGAGGTGATCGTGGGTGTTCTTTGTCCGGAGACGTTTTACTTAGAATTCAGCCCTCCTGGAAGTTTCCAGGGTGGTAGAAATCACATCTCACATGATTTATACCTGTAGTTCTGATTGCTACATGAGTGATGTTGGTGGCCTGTTGGCACCTGATGGTCTCCATGTGAGATGACTTACTGTCCCTTTGAAGCAGACGGCATGGCTCTCCCTGCTTCACCCTGGGAAGGGATGAGATCACCCTCTTATCTCTCTCTTGAGTCCTTTCCTCTCTTTTCTCCCTGTAGTCCTATCACATTTACAGTGTCCCATGGGGTGAGACCATTTTGGCTAACAATAGAGAGACTTTGTCTTCCTCCTTGTTCTTGCCGGTCTCATGGCTCAGAGATGACGCTCACTTATCCCTTTGTTTGTTGTTTGTTAGTTTATTTTGAGAGGCAATGTCATCCAAATGTACAGAAACCACACATATATACGGCCCTGCTGCAACAAAAATCACACGTAGATAGAACATATTAGGTATAATTGCAATTAACAGGTGTTTGATGTTTTGTGTTAAACTGTTAGAAGTCACACAGTCATGAATTCCCTCTGTCTCCTCGTTATGCCTGACTGAATCATACAAATTCTTATGTAACTCACTTATGTAACTTATGGTATAGCAGCACTGTGCACACATTACCAAAGTTAGATGTTGCTGAGTGATGATCCACAATAAGAATTTCACCCATATCCTGCTTTTCGTGATGGCAACACAGGCCCAAGAACAACTACAGGTCTGCAGGTTGTTATCTTTTTGCTAGTCATCCTTTCTTCGTGCCATGTGACCCAGAGTAAGTGAATTAGGTTGGGTGACTTAGCAGGATAAGTCCAATAACAACCCATCACTCCAATATAACATCAGTATTATTGTTGTTGCTGCTGATATAAATAATAATAATTCCACAAATGTCTATATACGTTCATGTTTTTATCTTCATATTTCATGTCATCATTTATTGTGACGGTGTTCACACATCGCAACAAATGGATGAATGTGTGTAAAACTGGTGTTTCATTGTTTCATTGGCCCTTTTTTGTTGTAATGGTGGAGAGCAGTCTGCTTTTGTATTGTCTATAGCCTTAATGAGGTATAATTTCCTTATAGTATATTAAGAAGATTATACAGATTATACAGTGGACTATTTAGATAACAAATGCTGTTGAAGTGAATGTTAGTTTGCTGTCTGACCTCTTCTTCTCATAAATTGTAACGGGAAGAGATTAAGCAAGCAGTCCAACAGTTGTCAGTATTGTGAGACAGACTAAGTATTAATCCTTGGCGAATGGTGAAGTTAGTGAGTTCATGTGCCATCTTGGAACATAATTTTTGTAGATTCAATGGGATGTTGCTCAAATTAGCACCTGATTTCTCTTACATGTAAAACTCGTACAAAACTGACATACAAATGCAAGGGTTATACAGAGTGCAAGCATTAAGAGATTAACAGGGTGAGCTGCACTCACTGAGCCCTTTGAATGCCAGTGGGCCCTCCTTTTATATGTATATATAGACTATATATCACTGAGGATGTAAGGACCCATGGTTACCATCCTTCTCTAGTCCTCCACTCTGGGCCAGCCTGCTTTATGTCGGGGAGAAAAGGGAACCATCGAGGGAAGAGGAACCCGACAGTGAGAGGAAGGGAGCGAGGGAGAGGGAGAGCAGAAGAGGAGGAGGAGGAGGGTGTAGATCCCGCGCCTGCTCACTGTGAGCCAAGCTAGTGCAGCTTTCATCCGCAGCGGAGGCTGACATAGAGGGAGAAAGAGAGAGTTTGAGCGGGTGAACAGAAGCTTGGTGGACAGTGTGAGCACTTTGCAGCAATGCCACAGATTTAGCCGCGGTGTTCAGCCATATTGCCGTTTGCTGGGCTTAGATCTGCTACGTAGTTTGCCTAGTGAATCTTGCAGTGATTTTCACCTCACTGCGTTTTGGAAAATGTGAAGAACCCCAGAGAGATGTGACTTTCTGGCACGAGTACTCAGCACTGCGGCAGCTCAATCCCAGCAAGAGAATGTAGCATGCAGGTTGGCAGTGCAGAGGGTGGTCCTCCTAGACTTTTGTCCACAACCTGACTCATCTGTGTGCATCCACCGCTCCCGTGTTCCCTGTGAGCATCTCTCCTGCTCTGTGCATGGGAGGCGAGGCTTTGGGAGGCTGTCGGTCAGCATGCGGCGGTGCGAGTGGGCAACCCAGTGCCCAGAACACGCTATGGACATCAGGCATTCCTCACCGTACTAATGAAAGGCTTCAAACTCGCCTGGTAAGGATGATCAGAAAGCTGTGTGTGTGTATGTGGTTTTAGCTTTGAAGTGTATGCTGTTTCTCTGTAGCTCTAAGTCCAACATGTATGCACAGCACGCCCCATCCAGATGTCTGGGACTGTTGCTGTTGTATGTGTACTCTGACAAAACAGGAAAGAAGCAAATACTGTCATATTTTCTTCTTGTTACATAAACTATACACCTGAAAATATGACATCACATCTTGTAATTAGGGTTAGGTCAGGATTAGAATGGTAGTATGTTTCCATGCGTCTAGTGTGTGGTTTTCATCATGGCTGTAGCGACCCTCCTGCTCTCCTCGGTGAGGAGAAGGGTCACGTGGCTGCCCGGAGAGGAGCAGGCACGCACTCCCTACCCCCTCCATGGATGACAACACAACATAACAAACACCTCCTCATGCACACAAAGGTGGCACTGCTGTCACTTTGTTTTGAACTTCTGCTACAGTGTCTCTGCTCTCGGCCTCTCACACTTCACCCTCTTCATCCCCATGTGTTTTCTCCCCCTCATATATGTTTATGCTCCTCCTCTTTTTGCGGGATATTTTTAGTGACGAGTTACAGAGTAACGCAGGAAGAAAAGAAAATTAGAGGAGAATCTGTTTTTGCAACGTATGTCCTGCTTCCTTTATCTGGTTCAGGAGGAGCTCCTCTTCCTCCTACAGATCCTCTCCTCCACCTCTCTGTTATTTGCTCCAAATTTGTCTGTTTATTTACAGTCCTGTTTACACCAGGCTGCAGATGGAGTACATATGTGTGTGGGACTTCACAGTCCTCTTCATCATTCAGTGGCACAGACTAAGCCTGGCTCTGTCATCTCCTAATCTGTGTGTAACAGCCTGACAGACACAGGTCATTTACACTGACTATCCATCTGTTAGCATCCCATAGTCTCCTGTTCAGGGAGCTGGCCTGTTAGACTGTGGCTGGCTGGCTATAGTTTAGGCTTATGTAATGTTTGTATCGTGTGCCAGAACTACAGCATGCATTAGCCTATTGTAGCTGTGTAAAACTGGATGTCTCCGCCCACAAAGAGATTTTTTTAAAACAGGGATCGAAGGGGTTAAACCCATCCAGAACTTCCCAAGGAGCTGTTTCATACGTCTCTTGACAGTCAGTGGATTTGATTTAGATGGATTTGATTGTTCATCAAACAAGAGCATGAAATAAAGCATAAAGATTGTACGTATAAAAATAAAATATTTTAAATGGTTCTGCCATTAAAATGACACTACTGATGTTATTATCACGGACCACATGTAATACCTCACTAGGACCACCAGGGGGCTGCGGACCACTAGTTGAAAATCCCTGCCCTAAACGCTGGTAAATGAATTTAGTAATTGCGTCTGCATTAAAGTAGAGGTTTCAGGTCACTGTTACTTAAAGGACTTTTGATACATTTACTTGGTCTTTTTATTACATTAGATACCCATTGATAATTGATAAAACCGCATAGAAAATGTTTGTTACTCCTGTAATATCCATCCTAAAACCCATTATTATAACCTTAAGTTTTTAAAGGGATTTTTTTCTATTCAGATTTTTCCAGAATGACCCTTAATACTTGGCAGTGTTGTTTAGGACTTTGCACATTTAGTTACAGTAAAAATTGTGCAGTGTTGGTGAAAATGGGCCCATTGGCACTTTGCAGAGTTTAAGATTTGTTCCCCTCTGTTTACCACTGATATTACTCCTCATAACTGACCAGCACTATGGTGTTTTATCAACACTCCAAACAGGATGTGTTTATCCTATTTTGCTGAGGTAGATGTATCCTAGCTGTCCATTCTTGTGTGTTTTATTGGTCATATGTATAGTGGTTTTATCTTATATGATTCTATATGATGTTGATTATGTTTATGTCAGAGGGGGCTATGCCATGTTGTATTTGACACACACACAGAGAAGGAGAGTACTCTGCTAAATTATTTGGTAATTGTGTATGCTTTAAGACAAAGCGTTTGTTCTCATTTATGTGAAGTCAAAAAATGAAATAATTTCTAGAAAAGTCATTTAAAAACCATTCTAGTAACATATACTTTTTTAAGCTTTGGAATCTTTAATTTCTCTTAAAAATCTTTTCATTATTGGATGTGTTGGATGTAATAGTATATAGATTTTCCCAGAATACCTCAGTGTATTTCAACAGCACAGAGGTTCACAGTTTGCAGCCGTGTCATAACGAGTCAATGAAATCTAGACTACAGTTTTCTGGTTTTCACAACTTTTAATTACCTACTGTCTACTTCTGACATCTTTACGCGTGTGCGTGGGTTTCCACCCACAAAAACAAGTGTTGTTCTAATCACTCCTACCATTGCCCTTGACCAAGGTGGAAGATCTAGAGTTGGTCTCCAGGTGCTGCTGTGTGTGTGTTTGCATGTGCATGTGAGTGCTGCCCACTGTTCCTCATAGTTCGAATGGCTGTAATGCAGAGAAATGATTTTCCTACGGGGAACAGTAAAGTATCGTTCATTCTTTCTTCTTTCATTATTCACCTGCCATATCATGTACTGCATTTATACGCAAGCGTTCTTCAGCTCTCCGCCACCAGGACGACTTATCACAACCTCTAGTTACACACGACATGGAAATATACATCATGACTAAATAATATTGAGTATAATATGGGCCCTTTAAGTTAAACATGTCCAGTCAAATCCAAGTATTTTTTTAAAACAAAATTTTCAGACAATAACTTTGCCTTACAAAGAACTTACAGTACCCACCAAGATTGCATGGAACAATAGAGAGGATAATCAGTGATGACGAATGGCTTAAGGGAAAAATGCAGCAGTAGAGAGAGAGAGAGAGAAATTGCTCAGATTTTGGCAGTGGAGATGTTTGTAATTCACAATTGCTGTAAGAACCCTCACAGACATGCAGATGCAGCCAGATGCAGCAAGAGGTTGACAGAAGGCTCAAGCTGTATGGAGCTTACTCTGCATATGGCACTGTGTGTGTGTGTGTGTGTGTGTGTGTGTGTGTGTGTATGTGTGCTCCTTTATCTTATTGACTGAGTGTTGCCTGTCAGGTGGGACTGCAGTGTTTCCTCCTTCTTCATGTCATAGTCTGATAGCAGTGATGCAGAGGGTGATACTTTGACACTGCAGCCTCTGGCTCAGTCACAACCACACACACCACGTACGTAGTTGCCCGTTTCACTCCTGGATTCTCTCTACATACATTAAACGTACACCCAGAGGCGTTTATCATCAAAGGCTGAGCCAGATACGGCTCCCTTGGGTTTTCCCTCCAG
This sequence comes from Brotula barbata, assembly GCA_900303265.1. NCBI lineage: Eukaryota > Metazoa > Chordata > Actinopteri > Ophidiiformes > Ophidiidae > Brotula > Brotula barbata. The sequence goes on from OMNV01005891.1 coordinate 58,148, forward strand.
ATTTGTTGGAGCAGCTCCGAGGCTGCTGCACTCATTGCACTGTTAACGGTACAGAAATGTAAGAGGAAACACCCCTCTAGATTGACAGCAGGTTCAACTCTGGTTGGATGTCTAATGGAGGCATTGAAGAAGAGGATTTATTCCGACTGTTCAGGTAGCCTACAAACCTTTTCCAACATGCCCTGAAAATAAAGCAGTGCAGATGAAGCATTGCACCACCACATTGGGCCACATTAGACTTCAAAGTCCACAGTGGGGGTTGTGCAGTGAAGAAAAATGTCCTCTCTGTACTGCTGCATTTTCCCCTGAAGCCATTTGTCATCTCTGATTATATTCCATATTGTTCCATACAACAGGCTTTAGTCTGCCCCTAACGCAGCCCCGTATAGCTTATAGCTGCAGCTAGTGATTATTTTGGTTAGCGACAAATCTAGCGATTATTAGGACGATTAATCAACGAATGTAGCGATTACAGGAACAATCAATTGGCTAATTAATCGAATAATGTAACATTTAAAAAGCAGCTCTTAATTGACAGTTCAGCATGTCTTCGTGAAACTTAAGTTAAAATACTTAAGGATTTTGTTATATGACTAGACGTATTCAGTTAAAAATACATTAGACTTGCCTTCACATTTTTTCACTCTCCACTTTACCCTGTGTTAACTGTCAAACATTGGAGGTGTTCATTAGCGTTAGCATCTTAGCATGGCTGCAGCGCTCCTCTGGTTATAAGCTGTAACTTTTAACCTGTTATGCATTATTTAATGTTAAAATATTGTGAAATCCTGCAAGTTCAAGCAACGATTTGACAATGAAAAGAAAGGTTGCCAATTTTTTTATTGTCAAGAATGGCGAATGGCAAATTTTAAGGGGTAATTTGTGTTGAAGGATTGCACTGCCTGCTTTTTCATTTCTCATAATTAGGAAATTAGAACTCATATTTGACAACGTGTAATTTAAACACTGAGGTAACCACCAATGAAGCTGTCGTCATTAACATTTTAGGTTTCTTTTTAATTCTAGTGCACAGTCCAAATATTCCAAAGATACAAAATTATCAGTATGCATTCTAGGAGAATTTAAGAGAAATAAAAAATTCTATTGTGTTGCATTTCACAATTTTTTTATGTTTTTTCTACTTCTTATACTCAATTATTAATGGGTTACTTATATAAGAAGTCTCATTCAGTACATTCAAAATCCTTTAAATAACCCAAACTGTTTGGCTAAAAATGTACACAATTACCAATTCAATTATTCAATTTTGTTTGTATGTGTTATAACTTACAATTACAGGAATGTTATACATATACAGGTACGTGGTTACTCAGTAAGTTTCAGGTGGCAGACAGGTGTAGCTCCTTATCAGCAGCATGAGTGCAGCATTCCTGTTTCCCTCAGTCTCTGTCAGCCACATAATTAATGGAAATGAAGCAGAGAGCTTCCTAGGGCTCATTCTGATGAATAGTCTCCACATTAGAGCGCCATATACTGCTTCTTCAAAAGTAGCCTGTCCAAACAATATGACCGTTTTCCATTTTAAGCCTTTTAAATGCCCACTCACCTCCTTTGAATCCCTAATCCTATTGTACATTGCAAAATAGCTTCTTGTTTACCAACATGGCTCAACCTTGTCCCTTTTAGAGGAAGCTTTGCGCTATGTCAGTATTTAAAGATATGACACACTCGGGTGATTAAAGTCTCAGGTGACCATCAGTGCATGGCGACATCAGGAATCATAGCCTCTGGAGAAATTAATTAAATGCCATTTGTACATAGTATACCCAATAATTAATGGGTTACTATACTTTAAGCCATTCAGGGTGATTTAAAGGATTTTGACTACATTTAATGGGCCTTTAATATTAGTAACCAATGTATAATATGGTATTATAGTATGAGTATACAATGTAGGAAAGGTATTAAAATATCATATTATACAGAAGTTATGATGAAATTCCTAAATCCATGATGTTAGCCCTGATATTTTTAAGTTAAGGAAATCTGGATTTGTTGGGTATCATTTTATAATGATTTCTGCAGAATGCATCTTGACACATATGATATCTTAGGAAGCTGGGCTTTCCACAAAAATGTAAACTTAATTCTCATAAGGATCTTATTAGGCTAAGGCCCGGCCCAAAAATTCTGCTGTGTTACGATTGGCCTGCAAAGTCACATACTGATGTAAACACGTCACAGAAATAAAGCGTTAATCAAAAGTAAACCTCTTCATTTTTACTTTTTTCCGTTGTCATTAATTTATAAGTTGTCCCTCTGCCTGCAACCACCCACAGGGCTGTGTTAGCTCACCATTCCTTTTAACAGTGTGCACTGATGACCGTGGGACCTCAGCAGCAAACAATTTCACATTCAAACACTCTGTTGACACCACTGTCATTGCCCTCAGCGATAGCAAGCAAAGCTGAATCTGAACCTGAAGCATTTCACTTCAACACAAGTCCAGGTAAACTAGAAATTAAGTTGGTAATTGAGCAAGTTAAGCTCCTCAGACAGTGTCTGTCTGTTGTTGTTGGAACAGTGGTGTCTGTAACATAAATTTGGGAGCAATCAGACAATGAAGTATTATCATACTCAGACTAATATGCACACTTAGCCCCCCACCCCTCTTTCTCTTGTCTTCACCACTGTGCGTCTTCCTCTGTCCTTCTGCTAGTCTATCCCCTGCAGATGGGATGGGACAGTGTGTCCCACAGGAGCTTAATATTGTTGCCAGTTTCCTGTCCCCTCTGGTCCCACTCTCAGTCACTTCCAAGACGTCCTTAAATTACCTTCCTGGGAGAGAGTTGTACATTTGAATTTAAATCAGTATTTTTATTTCAAAGGTAGGTCAGAGCCTCAACGAGAACCCCCAAATGGTTACAGGCCCAACTATGTTGGGTCACCGCACAGCAAGGATAATTAAACATTTTAATGAAGCACAGACCTACAGACTACTGTTACTCCCTTTTGGGGCTGGATTGAAATAGTTTTAGGAAAAGTGACCTGTGATGTTTGTGTCTGATCTTAAAGTATAAAATTGAGATATGACCCATGGAGGGCCCCATTAATGTGTCCTTTAACTCTACTCTCATTCATAGGTTATCATTATACATTTCAGCAGCAACTCCATACACACAAAAGGGCACATCACAAACATCTGTAATTAGTCATTAGATAATCAGTTTGTACAGAGACAAGCTGTTTAGTCCAGGACTGGGCGTGTGGTGCGTTTCAACCCTGCAGTCAGGTCTTTGTCTTGCTTTGTTTGTGATGCAGTTTACCGAGGGGGCTTTCTTCATTCATGTATGTGCATGTTTACCTTGCGAAGTTTTGACTTTTTATTGGCGTTTGTCTGAATACAACTGATATATTTTTCCCGGTTGCAAACACCAATATATCCAGTAATTAGCTATAAAGGCGGTAGCTGTTATTGTCCCAGCGTGCGGGAAAATCGTTTGAGGGTATGGGTGAGTTTCCATAAGAGCAGATGGACCTATTGTACATGTAAAACTCTCTAATAGGCTTTCATCTACTAAACCCAATAAGCCTCTGTGGTTACTATAATGTTGTGTATAGCAGGATACCTCAAAATGTTCTAGGCTGATTTCTTTTTCTCAGTGCAGCTCCAGGAAGTTCTCACATTTTGCTTTTATTTAAAAGATAAGCAGCATGTGTCCCAAGTCAGACTATTGATAGGTGACATATGTTCTATATGGGGATAACCATCTGGATCTGGTGGGAAGAAATGCATTTCAGTCAGGAGTTGTATTTATGCAGGCATCTATGTTGACTGTATTTATGCAACTACCACCATCATCTAGTTGAGGTTACGCTGATTCAGTTAATTACAAATTATTGTAATGTGCCTTCAATAACTGCAGAGCTCCATCCAGAACAGCTCCATCATTATTGAATTATCAATTTCTATTGCTATCTTCTAAACTAAGAAAGATAGATGATTGAAGTTACTCTAGGGAGTTGTACAAGGAATAAGATGGTACAAAGGATATTTTTTTGATAGAAGCATAAATGTAACATAGGAGTTCTATGGAACTGTGATTAAAATACAGTTACATTTTATCCTCAGAAAGGGAAAGTACTGTAGGTCCATGTAAAATTCACACAAAGTTCACCACCACACCCTGGTGTATTCACGAAGAAATTATTCATAACTGCAAACATCAATAGCATGAAAGTTCAGTAAGATCAACTGTTCATTTACAATGCTGTAGGAATGATCAAAGTTACACTTGGGGCTGTTAAATTGACCTTATTTTATATTTTCCCTTATTTACTACTCACATAGAAAAACATAGTTTCCGAGCAACAAATCAGTCACGTTGTTAGGGGAGGACCTATTCAACATGGTCAGTCTTGCTTTGTTTTCTTGAAAGTTGACTTATAGAATTCACTGTAGTTTTTAGCCTTCACTTTGGATGTAATTATACAAAATGTATATTGATATAACTTTTTAACTTCTAAGGAATTATCTCATGAAATCATAATTGGAACTCTGCTGATTTTACACATTGAAGATGGTTTACTGCGATTGGGGAGCACTGTTCAGCAAAGGAAAACAATAGCATGGAAGTTTTTGTTATTAGGGATATATTATCTTGTGTTTAGCATATAGTTAGTACAATCGAGTATGCTGACAGTAGTAGTAGTCGTCTAGTAGTGTGAACATGGGTATTTATCACAGACGGATCAGACTAACCTTGCATAATGGCCTAAAAGAGCAATCTTTTTGTTTTCCAAATTCCTTGCATCTGCCCTTGTGGTTCCCAGGTAGGCTACAAGCCAAATAATAAATCAATAATAGTCTCAAACAGCCTTTGTCTGATTTCTAGGATTTATTTCTGAATATTTCCAAATTTATCAATCAGTCAAAAGAACTAATTAGCACTTAGTAGCGGTCTAAAACTGTATGCCTTAGTAATGTAGATCAGGTACTGCAGTGGGGGTGGAGAATTTGGCTGCTTAATGGCCGTTTCTCAAAATGCTGACCTCAAGGACGTCTGCAAGGCATGAGTGTTTTCATCCAAATGAGACACACTTAAATGTAGTGACGTAGGTGTGTATGGTTCTGTAAGTAGGGTAGGAACTTTTGTTGTCTTGTGATGAGCTGTCAACAATAGTAAACAAAAGCCATGTGTGTTCTACTGTATGAAATATGCAAATAAATGTAAAAGATGTACCATTAACCACAATATCATTTCTCTTACAAAGCACACAAAGACCTGCTAGTATCATTAATTGATATTGTGCTGCATCCAACAGAAAACATTTACAACATAGAAATATGGACATGTCACTCATCTCAACAGACATCCCATCAGTTTTTCCGCAACATGCAAGACAGGCAAATGTGTGTCAAGCTCAGTTTTGAACATAAACGCACTTGGAAACAGCAATCAAAGGGTTGATAAGGCTCCAAATTCATTGTGGGGCTTTTATGATGTGGAAGTGCAGCACTGTGCAGCACCCATAGTGTGTGTGCGCGCCCAGCTTCAGGTTCTGTGCGTGTGTGCCCATGTAATCACAAGCAGGCTAGCTTATGCTGTGTTCAAGTGCTGTTGGAATTGGGAACCACCGTTTTTACAGTTTGGAATACTGAAATATTCTATAACTGTTCTTCCACCAACAAACCAGGCTGACTTGTTGAATGTGTGTGAATATAATGTGTTGGTGCTAAGATGTTAGGTGTATTGTTTTGGTTTTGGTTTTATACAAGTTACTTATAATTATGTCATTTATGTATTTGTTTTATTTATGTATTTGTTGTCATTTTTCTGGACCTTATATATGAACTGACATTTATGTCATAGAGGTCAGTCACCCAGCCTTTGGACAGTGCCTTCCACTACCACAAAATAAACTGAACAGACAGTAAAAAAATACGGAAAGTTGGAAGATTGTCATCAGGATATGTGCTCAGAATCTCAGAATGCTGTGTGTGGGGGTGTTTACCTGACAGCCTGGGCTTACTTATTGTGTGATTTCAAGTGAGCTTAGAATGTAAAGTGACCAGAATGCCGGTGATGTCACCCCCTCCATTCATGAAACACATGAATAATTGAGGAACGAGCAGGCTCATTGCACCGGCAGCAAGCAAAGGTGGAATGCAAAGTGGATCCATCTCTTTCCTGGTTGTTTCTCGCTCTTTCTCTCTCTCTCTCTTCTCCACCTCTCCACTGCACATTCTCAGTCTATCTCCTTCCATGTGTTGTCAGTCGGCAGCCGTAAAATTCAGTGAACAGAAATCGCGAGAGAGGAGCCTTGCTTGGATACTAGCGGATCCAGTAATCAGACGGGTGATACGACGGCAGGCAGAGCGGAGGAAGAGAAAAGGGGGAAGAGAAAGGAGCAGGTTGTGAGTGACGAGAGGAGCGATGAGCCTCGGTTAGACAAAGGAGACTGAAGAACAGAAAGAGAAAGAGCCTGATCTCCTTATCCCTCTGCTGCGTCGTCTGCTGCCTTCTCGTTTTCTTCCTGGCATGCTCCAAAACCCGTCCACCCTCCTCCCCCTTGTTCCCGGTCCCTCTCTCCCTCCTCTCCTCTCCCCCTCCTCCTCATCCCGTGCCTCATCCATGGCGCCCGCTGTGTGAATGAAGCCGTTTGAAAAGAGCTGATCGTGGAGCTGCTCTCTCCATGGCTACTACAAGGTTAGTGCTGGGAATAACTGCCTGCCTGCCTGCCTGCCTGCCTGCCTGCCTGTCTGCCTGCATACAGGCAGAAAAGTCTCAATAATGGCTCATTTCACTGCTGGCCCACATCAACATGTAGGATGAGAGTCTGCAGGGGTGAGGGAGCTGCACCTCTTCTCTTTGGCAGGTGGTGTTATGGGTGATGTAAGCTGGTTATTAGGAGATCAGAGTCAGCAGGGGAAGATCAGTGGCCCTAAGCCTGCTCATGAAAATCTCTCCTGCCTGCCTCGTCCGTCTTTCTCTCCAGCCAGCCGTCTTCTTTTACACTAACACAGAGGAGGGGCGCTCGGTGCGTTCCGTGTGATGATCCGCTGGATGAACAGCTCATTACTGGGGGCTGCCTACGAGGACATGGTGGCGTTTGAGTGTGTGACAGCAGCTGACGAGGGCTGTCGCTGCCTTGAGGGCTGCTATGGAGAAGTGTTGAGGGATTGTGTCTTTCAGCAAGGGTATGGCGTGTATGGCTCTGTGATGCATGGACGAGTGTTTGTTTATGTGTTGGTACCAACGAGACACTGGATGGGTGGGGTAGAATAAGTTTGGTTGTATAACATGTACAGCCGGCAGACGTTTGTAATATTACTACATGAAGTAGATGTCAGAATGCAATCAGTATGCACTCTGTATGTTGTGTACACTGCATGTGCATTCCTGTGTGAGCATGTGCAGTCGTTGCTGCTGAGCGTGTTCCACTGCGTGCTCTTTTCAAACCAAGTCGAGCTGAAGGGCCACTGCCAGATGGGTATTTTACTGGCTCAGCAAAACAGGGAAAACAACAGGGGCCCTCAGAAAGACCCGGAACTCTGGGCTTTTGTGACGCTGAGTGTTTGGACAGCTTGAGCCAGTTGGATTTAAAGCTTTAGAGCTTATTTAAAGCAAAGATTGTAACAAAGTGACAAGCAGCATGCTCATTTCTTCTTCTTCATCTTCTGATCAGTTTCATTCTTATATTGTTAGAGCGTGCAATCTATAATCTAAAGAAAAGTCTTACTCCACCATTAAACTGGAACACGAGACTTCCAACTTGAACTCGATCTATCATATGTGTGCATATATACATGAATATATATATCACAAATAAGTGATGCTCATAAACATTTTTTGAAAAGACACCTTTATTTAACATTATGATCAGGTATAACATAAACATCACATAAAACACACTTCAGTCGTGTTCCTTGGAATAGTCACAACATTACAAGAACAAATGATTCCGATTTTATTGTCACATCTGTAAATTAACAACCAGCTGTGTACATGTGTAATTAATAAGTAAGTGAATTATAGTGTAAATTATCCCTTCAGGCATCAGAGAAACGCATCATAAAATGTGATGTTTATGAGTCATATTTGAATAATGTGATGTGTTTCTATCAGGAATTCCAGGAGTGTGGTCTTCCCAGTGCTTATGTATGTATCAGATGAGCCTGGATGAGCCGTGATGCATCGTCTGTCTAATTGGCTCCCTGCTGAATTTCCCGCTCAAAGAGTACAGCTTGTGGAGTATATTTAGTCTCACACTCTGAATATTTAAACTACTCTCTCTGTGGCTTCACTGTTGCTATAGCAATATTTATACTAAACTGAGCGTTTTGAGCTTTGCAGTCGTGTGGGCGTTGGTGCTCTAAGTGACAAGGATCTATAATTGTGAGGTTGTGCTCGAGGGGAACGGACTGCAGGACACAAAGTGTGCGGGTGTTTGTGTGAATGAGAGATTTATATGCTGATGATGGATCCATGTTCCAGTTGTTTGTGTCTGGAGACGCGATGTGATCAGTTCATTCCTCCCTGACAAAAAAAACAAAAAAACAACACTTGTAGCAGTTGCTATGACGATCCTGTCACTCTCTCCATGCAGAGAAAAAGAGGGACATGATCTTAGTATAATGCATTCTAGCTTTGTTTTGTATTTTGAAGGGCTTTCATGACCCAAAAGGCACTTAATTACATAATAAATAGCTGTTCAGCCAGTTTTCAGAGGAGCGAACTCATTATTGTTCATTTTCATGTAAATGAATCCCAGTCCCTTGTTGTATAAGAAGGGGAGCTGTCATTAAGAATCAGTCTGATCCATCTGTTCAGAGTGAGCCTGGAAACTAAAACGCACCCCTGCCCACCCATTTAGTTCCACACCTTTCCACCCTTGGTGTGTGTGTGTGTCTCTGTGTGCGTCTGTGAGAGAGAGAGTTGAGAATTGGGAGGTGGGGAGGACCATATGGCATATGACAGAGCACCACTGTACTGTATAAAGGACGCCACCTGTGTCAGGGAAGCGAAGGAGTGATGCGTATGCATGAATTTATTTTTGCCTGGTACGTGTGAATGTATGTAAACACTCCGTCTGTGATGTCATTGTGACCAGATCATTTTGGAACTGGCGGTTGACTGAGTACTGTTGGCGCACTTTCTGACCTAATGTTTAGGAGCACTTCATCAAGTACTCTCTGGAGTAATATCTGTGTTGTTCCTACAGTTTCAATGCTTGCAGTCCCACAGAACTTCAAATAAAGTCAGATTTTTATCAATAATGATTGTAATCTTTACAATTCATACAACTTGTGATGGGCAAATAATCTAAAGCTTCTCCTCCCTAATCTCGTCCAGTACAGGCACTTTGTTTGATCCCCTGGGGTCACGTTATGCATGCTATCAATTTGCCTCAATGTAGAGATGTGAACTTCTTTTTGGTATTGGATCAGTGTGTTTGTTACTTCCCCTTCAGCAGACTATACTACCAACATTACTTCAAGCATCATGGCTCCCGGTACTGGAGTACACATGAGTTATGTGAACACATACAGGCACTGATTGGTGTTATTGTTTGAATTTGTGGTCTAGCATGCAGCAGGTGTTGCATGGTAGTTCTTCAGTTGACCTCCTGTTGGTGGTGGGTGGAGTCAGAGTTTGCTTCGAGGTCTATTGGTCCCATGTTTTGTTGTTCTCTTAATAGATCTTACCGCTGGTAGCCATGATGTTTTAATTGATATATTGATGACCCATCCATGCACCAGGAGTAGCATGACTTCCGGGGGTATGTCCAGTTATCAGAAGGTTGTTGCACCTCTGTTCCGAAGGGTCCCGCACCAGGACCCTGAACCCCTAATTGTTCCTTTGAGCGCTTTGACTGGTCATTGGACTAGAAATGCACTCCATTTACCATACTCAGCTACTCAGTTGACAACACGAAGAAAATGAATGAGTCTATCGGCTTCATGCCTAGTCAACCCTTTTACTAGTATGCTCAATGCTATATAATACAAATTATAAAGTAGTGCTGGGCCGTACTGCCAGTTTATCCAATACACCGGCTACAATTCATCCTAGGTACGAATCTCCTAGTTTAATACTGACTTAATTTAGTTTACAACAGAGCAAACATCCCAGAGCCTCTCTGAAATACCAAAATAAGAAATGATTAACTCCACTCTTTTTCAAATCAAGCACTCTCAATGCACTCTGCCATGGGTCCTTATTTACTTGGATGTCCTCGCTGCTCTAAGTGTTGTCTGTGCAACTTCGTTTCAGGGTTGTTTTGTTTCCATGGAAACAGCCACTATCCTAGGGCACATTTCCCCATCCGTGTACCTGCTCAGAACTAACAACAACTAAGCGCAAATGAATTATTTCTTCACAAACAGCATCAACATGAATGTGCATTTGTATGTGTGTAGAGCCCAGACAGCCTCCCGGCTCAGACAGATAATATCATGCAGCCTGAATATCAATGCTCTCTGCCACCTACCATGGACCTGGACTGTACTGTCAGAGCACTCCAGCTCCTCATTGAGCTGACTGAGGATCACAGACTTGCCAAATCAGTATCCTCAAATTATAACTTTAAAATAATTTAGTTTTTATGTTATTCTATTTTTATTTGTTTCATTGCTCTGCTCCTGGCCCCTGTTATAAGACTTGCTCTGCAGTTATTTGGGTTTTTTGGTATTATAATGGTTGTCTTTTGTTGTTTATTTTAATGTGAAGGACTATAGTAATGTTGGTTTGCAAGTTTTTATTAATAAAAGATAAACTTTTATTTTATTTTATTTTGCAGAATAAAATAAATTTGGTAATCACATAAATGAATGTGGGCAGAATCATCATGTAGCTGACCTGGACTCACCCTCCCCCGCCCCCCCCTCCATTATTAATTAAGATCTGAAGCCTCAGCAATGTCCTGGCTCTGCCAAATCAAACAGTTCCAGGTAGAGCAAACCGTGACGGCCGGATAGAAACAATCAGCCCCAGACTCTGATTTAGTTTGCTGAGCTGCACCAAAATCTTGGATGTAACAGTAGAGCAGTAATTCATGGTCATTGGCTGCCTGTGACGTAATGCCTTGCATAATAGCACGTCAAGTAATCGGGCCCGGCGGGCACACCGCCTCGCAGATCACTTACAGAGCCTTTTGTCAGCTCCGGTCATTGGAAGGAGAAGACTCACTGCTGTGTGTGTGTGCATGTGTTTGTGTGTAAAACAGTGTCTGGTGGTGGATCACAGCGATACCTGATAGGAGTTTTTGGTACCGTAGCAGAACTGGCACTACCTGTCTTAAGACAACAATCCCTCTATTTGGCCTCAGAGCTGCTGTAGTCATTTATGAAGCCCACTGCACAATAAATTCAACTCTAGTTTTTCATTACCTGAATCATATGTTGTAATCTCTGATCATTTAGTCCTCATTATTCCCTCTTGGCTCTGTGACACAGATGGAAACTCAGTATTTTAGACTGGAAATCCTGAATCATTTCAAGGACATATTCATTATATTATGGGTTAGAAACAAATCTATAAGCAGTAAATGCCTTAAAACAGTCGGGAGGTTTTTCCGGGCGTAGTCAATTTTCTGTCGGAAAGACATTGATTTTCATGTTCTTTTTCAGTTTAGATTTAATCAGGTGTGTTTTGAAAGGCCTCTGACTTTCTCTAAATGTTGCTCTGCTGTTTTATCTGCATTAGCTGTAATAAACCAGGGTAGCACATGGTGATTTGAACCTGCAAACCCCTTAAATACTAGTGAATGAATTGATAATTGAATACTTTTCAGGAAGACTGTTCAGCATTATTTAAAGACCTTTGGATATATTTAGTGGGCCCTTTCGTAGGAGTAAACCATTAATAATTCAGTACAGTGTGCACAACAAAATAAAATTAAAATCTCAAAATTACTGGATTTATGATTTTTTTTTTTATCCTAAAATGCATCGTAATAACTCTTACCTTTGAACCTGTTCCTAAAATGCATACTTCCACATGTCTTATTTTATGTTTCACAACCTTTTATATGCCTATGAAACCATGCATACCATGAAAATGGGTCAATTGACAAAGACGAACATTAATGTAATATTAAAAGCAAAGTTATGGCATTTTTAATTTCCCTTAAAATTCTCTTTACTGCTGATCATTTCATACAGATTTCCACAAAAAACATCCTTTGGAAACTTTCAATAGAATTTACCATGAAGTCCAATGTTTACAAGATATACAGTACTTTGTGCACCATCCCGCTGGTCCATGGTGTTACAGACGACTGACCATTTCTCTCATCCCTCCTTTTGTGCTTTTTCTCTCTCTCTCTTTTTAGCACTGCCAGTAACTCAAACAGGAGCACGCCCGCTTGCTCACCAGTCCTGCGTAAACGTTCACGCTCTCCCACACCGCAGAGCCAGGAGGGTGAGAACATGGTGGAGAAGGGTTCGGACCACTCGTCTGACAAGTCGCCCTCCACGCCCGAGCAGGTTGTGCAGAGGACCTACTCCCTGCAGTCAGCACGAAGCGGGGGGAAGAACTCAAAGGTGAGGGACCCAAGCAACACCTCAGCGATGAAGGCTGAAGACGTTGGCCCTCACATCATTTTCATCTCTCCTCATTCAACGCTTTCTTATTTCTTTAAACTGTCTGTGCTCTAGAAAGCTTCATTGTATTGGCTGTATGGTACAGCACTTCTTTCTGTTATATCACACACTGGCTCTTGGCTTCATTGTGTGACACGAGGTGCTAATTTCACAGACTTATGACTTTTCAGGGCTTATGACATTTCTGTGAAATTATTTCGGTGCATCAACCCTCTGCCTTCCTTACAGCAGCAAAGGTTGCAACGTAACCAGGCTGTCTGTGCTCATCTGTGACACATACACACACACACACTTGTGACGTGTGTACTCACATCAGCATAAAGTCGCTAAATGTTACATAATTATTAGAGCATAATTTTACGCTTGTTCTGGTGCAAACTTGACACAACTAATTATATTACGTCAATTATGACGTTTTTCTACCAAACAAGTTACAATCGTGAAATTCCACAGTAGGAGAACATGTAAACAGAACGCTTGTGATTCATCTTATGCTCCTCCACTGGTCCTTCAGCTCCGCTCTCTTTTGTTAACCTCAACGACTTTATTCATGTAATTGATTTTATTACAGCCGTCTGACAAATGATTTATTGCAATCCAACAGGGGAATTACATTTTAATTTCTTTCTTGTCTTAAATAATAACACGCCAGACACCTGTTTCCTGGTGTTTAGCTGCTGTGAAGTGATTTTATCCCTTCATACCAAAAGTAAGCTGTTATTTCCCCTCTCCCAGATCTCATCTGCTACATTTACACCCAGCTGATACAGCTGATCCATCACAAGTTCTTTCACTGATAGATGCACCTATCAAATATGTGCTACCAGCATAGAAAGAATAAAAGACACATGGAATCGGATATCCTTAAATCTGTTTTGGTGAAAATAAGGATGACGTTTATACAGTATATATCGGATGACTGCCAATGACACTAAACACACAAATCAGAATTTCCTTGTCCTACTCGCATATCATAAACACTCATCTGCACATCCGCATATTATTCACACTGCAGTGATTGTTGCCGCAGCTGCCTAATATGCAACAAATGTTTCTTTAATAATTAAACAGTTGCATTATTATGTTGCATCACTCAACACATCCAGAATCAATTTTAAGGATAATTTTAAAAATGTCACTGCTCAAAGGATTACTGTAATGGATTTCAGGTTTATAAAACAACCAAAACTTCTACACAGGATGAAATCAAATGTTAGATAAATTAGGTATTAGATTAGATATTCTATTGTTTTTTTTACATGCTTGTACGCATCCCAGATAATGAGTATTTTTAAATATTCAGCCAAACCGGTATTCATGGTACCACCTGTTCATTGGATCACCAATTCTGACACAGAAATTGGAAAATGGAAAATGACCCATTCCAACGAGACTGGACAGGACAGAAACACTTTCTAGTTTTAAAATGGACAAGATAGCAAAATGAACAAAACAATAAGATAAAAACTCATACACAGGCGTAGAGACTTTCTCTCTACTCTCTTTTATCATACGTATATGGAGGTTGTGTTCTGGAAGTGTTTGCAGATTGTGTGTGAGGAGAGTGTGTCCAACAGTCTGTAAATTACTATCAGTAGGCTTTTAAATACGCCTACGACACACGTGTTCTGACACATCAGCATATTTACACATCAGGGCAATTACATTGTCCCATCAGAAAACAAGCAAAATTGACTTATTCTGACCTTACTACATTAGAGGGAAAGTATGAATATTGAGAATAAAATTAATAATAATATACCATGTATGTTGGAAATGCTTTGATATTGTATCTTCTGGCTGGGCAATAACAAGTTTCAAAACCATGAAATTCATTTTTTACTCTTTCAGTGTCAGAGCTGAAAATCCAACATATGGATGTAACCTTTCGTGAGGTTCATGTGTGTCGTTTATTTAGCTGCTGTGACATCGGGGGGTGGTATGGGGTGTTATGTTAGTGTGTGAGACGCATCGGTGCACGTGGCGCTGCAGTCTTGGTGGTGATTGGACACAGCTGCAGCACCATGTCCCAGAGCGTCTCACATACTAACAGACGTCCAAAACCGCCCCCACTCTCACACCTGTGTGCCTGTAGATAGGAGATATTTTTTAAGCATTTTAGTTCAATCAATGAGATGTGTCCTCTTTGTTCGACAGGAAGACTCAGCACTGCCAAAACGTTAAACCACGTCACCTCCCTCTTCATTTGTCTGCTCATCCTCTCCTCATCTCCGTTATTGTAAATCTCATTCATTTGATCATTTTGTTTTGTCTTTTTGGATGTTTCTCTCCATGGCACAGCGTGCACGACATCTCTCTCTGTACACGCCACGTGATAATAACCCGTCAGCTCTTCTCGTAGTTGTTGCTGTTTATTTCTTTTCGTTTGTTTCTGTAATCTCATTTTTCTTTGTTCTTCTCCTGATTGCATGCTAGTCTCACAAGCGACTTTCCAAAGTAAGCATTACTCTTTTCTGCTCTTCTAATATTCCTGTAGTCCATCTCCTGCCTTGTGAGCGGCTCAAACTGTCTGAACGTATTCATCCTGACTCCAGCCTGTCCCTCTGCACAAAAAACAGTCCTCATCCACAGTCTTCCTACCTTTTCCTCCCATTCCTTTCCCTCATCTGTTTTCCTGTTCCTCTTTCCCTTCCTTCCATTCCCATTTCCCCATGTCTTTTCCTGTTCCCCTTTTCCCATTCTGCCAACATTCCACTTCAGTGCACCTGGAATTCATCTTTGTACGATCAGCTTACAGATGAGAGAATCCCATACCATGAGTCCAAACTTATTACACTATTGACTTCTTTCATACAGACATTTTCATAAACAGATATGAAGTGGGCCTTCACACACACGTAGAGAATCTGAGTGTAGGGACATTGGCGTTGTTGCATTGTTTTTGCCTCGCACACAGCCACACACACACATCAAGTCATTACATCACCCATAATTTCTGTGTCATGGCCCCAGCCCCAACACCTCCCCCCCTCAGCAGCCCGTTTGAAATCCCCCATGTGAGCCTCCGTGATCAACAGCGGTCACATGACCCCACACATTGCGTGAGACTGTCCCAGCAACGTGAGCTTGATCACCCAAACCCTAATGCAATCCAAATATTAGAGTTCAGTAAAAGTGGCTCCCTGCCTGGCTGCAGCAGGAGCCAATGATAGTGAGACACCAATAATCAATCTGTACCACGCAGGCTAAAAACCTCTCATTGTAGTGGTAATAAAGCGATTTCTAATCGGCCCCCGGCTTTTCGCTCTCATTTCTGTTTCTTTCTGCCTTCATGTTGCCCACTGCTTTTGTTAACTTTTTGTTTTCTCTTTAATTTGTCTTTCAGTATGACAGACTAAACCTGATTAAAGTAAGCATTTCTTCTTCTTTTCAACTGACCCAGTCAAATCCCCAGCTCTTTAACTTCCTCTGTAGATGTACTGGTATAGGTTCCCATTGATTCTCCCAGACCCTCCTGTTTATTCCATCCCCTCAATTTAAGTGAAAGGGCAGTAGTTCATTTCAAAATATAGATTTAGCATCAATTTAATATCATATTTACTATAAATTTCCTTTTATACACTACGCGTACATCACTTTCCCATGAAGTCACCAAAGGAAATGCAGATCGTTGAAACACATTTACACATCTTGGGCTCATAAAGTTGGACACACAGACTTCCTACACACTCAGTAGCCTCTTTCTTGTGTCTGTCACCTTCAAATCAGATTAGCCCACATTAACCGAGCTGTCGTCACAGCCAGGCCTGCTCACTGACAGATTCACCCAACACGAGACAGAAAATGCTCTTTGAAGACCTGTTTATACTTTTGTTTGTGTTGTTGGTGATCTGGGCATATTTAGTGGAATTTTGTCTGAATGGCAAAGTGTTTTCCTGTTTGAATGGTGCAAGTCTTCTCATGCAGTACTTTTACATGCCCTCTATATTACAAGTTTTTCTCCTTTCTATGATCCCTTGAATTTGAAACAATTGCAGTAATGTATAACAACAGTTTTACTATGAAAGAGCTAAATCTTGTTGATATTGTTGAAAAATAGGATAAGCACATTTCTTTGCCCGTTGGATTCAAAATGAGATGTGTTTGGCATCATTTATCAGCCCCTGTCCTCCTCTGTCTCCCTCCATTGTCATTCACCCTCTGGATGATAACCTGCATGTCTCCCCGGTGAGGTTTTATTCATGGTTACAGCATAAAGTGTGTTTTTCCGTGACTGGGAGCTGTTGTATAGATCAAGATGTGTCAGTGGTGCCCTCTACTGTCAATTAAAGATGAGTGCACAGAATAACCTTTTTGACATGGACATGTCATGACATTTCATGACATGAAAAATCACAGGAATAAATTAACTGATAGTGATTGAAATATTTGTTGGGTGAAGCATTTGTGTACTGACACTACTTTTGTTGAACACAAGACTTAAAGACTGTGTTTGACCAAACAGTGCATTTTTATTGAAAATTAAACAAAAACACAGCAAGGCAATTTTAACAGTTGTGAATGTGCTCATGTATGGCAGAGTTGGAGTCAAGGCTTTTATTTTGAAAGCTTCCAACATTCAGTTAATATTAGTATTGATAACTTCCTGTAATTGTGACAATATGAAAAGCACAATATGAACTTCATATCTCCTGTAAATTGTTCATATCAGATTTCACACCCTATGTAACTATTTGTGTACAGTTAAATATACTATTTCTCTCTCTCTCTCTCTCTCTCTCTCTTTCTCTCTCTCTCTCCCCCCCCCCCCACCTCCTTTC